>JAXCGZ010023030.1:50000-62500 GCA_037179515.1 Halocaridina rubra
GTCATAATAATAATAATAATAATAATAATAATAATAATAATAATAATAATAATAATAATAATAATAAACCACACTCAGTGTAATAGGAAACTTTCGTTTCTTTACATAAAGAATTGGCCGAATTACTCATGCTTGTAATTTTGACCAATGCTCCTCGCACGTCATATGTGTTTTTTCTTTCTTTGAATGTATTTTTAGGAATTATTTCATGCTTTGATGTTCTGCAACAAGTAGAACTACTAACAGGTAATTCTTGTACCTATTTCTCAAGTTAATGATTTATAGCTTTCAATTTTTAGTGAACATAAATGCAATCTTTGATAGGTCTAAGCTAAAACGGAAATAAAAGGAATTTCTTTGGAACCCAAAGGCTTGTAGCTGTTCCTAAGGTGTCTCTTCTTCTTCTTCTTCTTCTTCTTCTTCTTCTTCTTCTTCTTCTTCTTCTTCTTCTTCTTCTTCTTCTTCTTCCCAAGCAACATGGCGTCGTGACTCATTACAACGCCAAGGAGCCTTGAGGGCTAATGAGTTTGTATACCATCTACTCCGAAGACTCGAGTGCCGTTGTTGAAGTCTTTCTGTGAAACTCTTGGTTAGCTTTATCATTCTCACGCCGGGTGTCTTTATTTATTTATTTATTTTTTTGTATGGAGAATATGAGGCGGTACTGCTAAGTGGTTTGAGGTGAAATATTATCGTGTCATGTGTTTACTTATAACATAGTATGGAAGGTGAAAGTTCACAAAGCTAATTATCTATATTAAAAGCGTTTGGGCATGATGCTGTGTAATTAATAGCTAATTTTGTAAGAATCTTAATTGAAATATCGTCGTGTCCTGTTACCTTTTTTTCGAGATGAAAGTGGAGACCTGTATTATTTATATAAAGGTACTTTAACAACTGTCCATGCAGGTAGCCGCTGTTATAGGATTATAGCATGTTTTGAGATCTCATAGAAGCATTTTTTATTTTAAGATGACTTTCTCCCTCTCCTCCCTAATGTGTTCTTAGCTTGTTTCTCTTCGCTTTTTGCAATGTAAAAATGATTCAACTTCGCCCAGATCACTCACAGGTGAAATTTCCTTACGTTTTATGCCGTAAGTTTTAACGTTATCGCTGTTGATTGTGAATTTAACTAAATGTATGGGCAGATATCATTTAATAAGTAGGAATGGGATGAATATGTCAGAGTAGATGTCTCTTTTTTAGCGACTCTGAGGCGGCAGGTCGAGGGTTCACGCCCCGTCACGGACTGAGGTTACTAAGGGCATACACTCAGGGTGACGATTACATCTGCCAAAACAAGTCCTTCGTAAGAAGGCAACCGTCCTAGCCCTTAGTAGAAATGGGAGTTCCTGACGTAAAACCGAATCAGTCTAGACTAGGAAATATGTGACGCGTAATACAAGTTTAGTCTCACTAGTCTAGACTAGGAAATGTGTGACTGTGACGCGTAAGTCAGTGACATGGAAAATACAAAATTTTTGCTTTAGAGTAAAAAAAAAAAGGAAAAGTGTTGAATAACACTCAGGTGAATGTGACTTAACTGAAGAGTGACTTAATATTTGAGTGGCCTAAAAGTTTATTAATGGTAGTAATTGTCACTGACTGAAGATTCTGTCTTTAAAGACCAGGTAAAAGATTGACTGAAGAGAGTGACTGAGTGTCGGTAAACCTTGTGGTGAATCTCTTTGTGACCTTGGTCAACCACCAGTCTCCTGAAGGCCATGACCTCGCCAGGAAAAGTATTCTCATTTCCTAAATGTCCTTTTTACCTCCTAGAACTGATTCAGGGACAGAGATCAGGTTTCCACTATAATACCTCTTGAAATGATACCATCTCTTGTGATTTATTGGGGCAGTGATAATTGTCATTACCTGACTTGTTGTTCCGGTTTTACGTCACGGACTCCCTTTTTACCAAGGGCTAGGACTGTTGCCTTCTTGCGAAGGACTTGTTTTGGCAGATGTAATCCTTACACTGAGTGCATGCCCTTGCTAACCTCAGACCGTGACGGGGCGCGAACCCTCGACCTGACGCCTCAGAATAGCGGACGCTACCGCTTGAGCCACGGTGACTACCATTGCCTGACTTGTTCTATTTATTTATTTTGAATATATTTTTTTAAGCTGGGTTTTGGCCGTTCTTCAGTAGCTGCAGTTGTGTTTTATCCTTTGTGCTTTTCCTTAGTTTTGAGTTAAAGTATGGTTTTGTTACATTAAATTTTACTGGTACTTCTAACCTATTTTATTTTTATTTTATTTGTTCTTACTAAAAACAGTTTTAATTTTAGGAAATAATAGTTAAATATGTTTACGGAAGAACATACACACACACACACACACACACACACACGCATATATATATATATATATATATATATATATATATATATATATATATATATATATATATATATATATAAATAATTATATATATATTTTGTAGTAATTTTCGACAATGAAGAAAGATGCAGTTTTAATATTTCACCGTTATTATTATTATTATTATTATTATTATTATTATTATTATTATTATTATTATTATTATTATTATTATTATTATTATTATTATTATTATTGCTTCGGCAGTATTTTATTTTAATAGCTTGACAAAATCTCAAGACACAGGTCAAGCAGATCCTCTTATTCGTATCGACTTCATTACCGTCAATTGTAAGTTGTTGTATTACACAGAAATTTTTAGTATCATGTATTGGTAAAACACCTGTATATTTTGCCACAATAAGAAGCAACATATTAAGCTAACACATGTATTGGAAAAAAGCAGAATGCGAAACATGTATTTTGCCAACGGGGTCGAAAGTTCACGTGTCATAAAACTAAAGAGAGAAAATTACTTCTGAATTGCAGGAAAAGAAGAAATTAGTTAGACTTTATATTACGACTGATGATGACGCGTTATTTGATTTGAATTTGATGGTTCGAAGATGTGGGAATATAAACTTGGTATTTTCCTCCCTAGAAGAAGAAGAAGAAGAAGAAGAAGAAGAAGAAGAAGAAGAAGAAGAAGAAGAAGAAGAAGAAGAAGAAGGACGAGGACGAGAAGGCGGAGGCGGAGGCGGAGGCGGAGGCGGGGGCGGAGGCGGAGGAGGAGGAGGAGGAGGAGAAGAAGAAGAAGAAGAAGAAGAAGAAGAAGAAGAAGAAGAAGAAGAAGAAATTACAGATAAAACAGATAACAGATCGGTGCTACTGGTTAACAGGTTCGCTATATGAGGAATTGTCAGCTTCCATAGTTCAGTCAAATCTCTCCATTTTCGTTTTTACTACTGCTACGGTGGTGACAATTTTTTAATGGTTCGTTTTTTGACATTATGTGATATTCCTATGTCTGTGTGGCCATGTCAAATTACGTAAGTTCTAGGATGTCATGTTCCGTGACGAACATGAAATATTTACTTGATCATATCTAGGATATTGAAAGGATAATCGTGGTTTCTTCATAATTCGTCGAGCGTAATGATATTATATGTAATATTTAGAAAATCTGTAAAGGTTAAAGGTATCCAATGAATGTCTGAGGATAAGGACAGTGATAGCAGAGAACCCCACTATATACCAACTATATAACCGAGGCCCAAACCCCCTCTCCAATCACGTGGAACCAATGATCTCCAGGCAGTGGCTTAATAATCATGCAGACCTATAGGAAATCACCAGCCTCTCAATTGATTATCCAGTTAATCGGTAACGACATAAGACAGTGAGAAGTAATCCATCACTGGCCAGGACTGAAAATGAAATTGAAGCATCAGAATTCACATACATGTGCGCGATATGTAGATCTGTTTCTATAGAAAATAGGGAAACGGTTATTGGGTTAGGATTACAAGGTTTCCTCTAATTGGAATAATTAAATGTTCTCAGAGCAGGTAACGCCCGTTGGGTGGAAGGTAAAGACATTAATAGCTTGCATCATTAATGCAATTTATGGTCTCTCTCTCTCTCTCACACACAGACACAGACACACACGCACGCACGCATGCACGCACGCACGCACGCACGCACGCACGCACGCACGCACGCACGCACGCACGCACGCACGCACGCACGCACGCACACACACACACACACACACACACACACACACACACACACACACACACACACACACATATATATATATTACAATCGATTTGGAGATGAGAATTCAATTTCGGTAGCCGAACATAAACTATATTTGGTATTCCATATCAAAATTTTTAATTAGGCTGTGATTTAGTCTCGGTCTTGTTACACAAGACTTTTGTACCTATATATTTATGGCAGGTTCTGAGTCTCTTACTTCATTTCTTTATCATTAATACCGCAAACAGCCAAAGGTATTCAGCAGTTGCTGATGGATATTTCTTACTTTATCACCCTCTTAAGTTGTTTGTTTGAAATGATACTGAGGTTTGTATCCCGACGACTGCGGGAAGGCCTTTAACGGCATGGGAATTGGCCATTAGTCAGGGAGGAGCCAAAAATTAGGGCTCGTTAGCGAGACCTGCTGATGTACGGTAGGTTAATCTTTTCTGACCTGTTAATTCCGGTGGCGAGACCCTAATAATAGGTAAGAAGGTATTGAGATGCTACCTCAGTCATACTTTTGTAAGATGAGATGAAGAGAGGTAACAGGGTGCTGAAATATTACTTCATTTTTTTGTGTAAGATTGAACTTGGGAAGGATATAGAGTGCTGGTTTTGTATTAATTTTTGTAAGATGAAAGGGAGAGGAAGAACACCATGGTTCTGAGAGTCTGTTGCTGAATTTCTCTTGTGTGATGATATGGATAGAGGCAAGAGAAATATAGAGATGCTAATTCGTTCTTACTCGTAAAAGTGAAATGGGAAAGGTTACATGATACCGAGTATTTTTTTTTTAAGTTGACATGGTCTCTGAGATGCTTGTTGTTTTTAGATTCTCCACCCACGGGTGGGTGGAACGGGTCATGGAGGATCCATAGGGTGGTTACCAGCCGGCACAGGCCCAAACCCCCCACTGTGGTGACCAACCCGAGCAGTAACCTTCCCAGTAAACAGCTTAAACTTTCTTGCCTGGACGAGGCGCGATCCGTCGACCTCGCGAATGCGAGGCCAGCGCGTTACTACCGTACTAGCCATGAATGTGAAGGAGCAATGAGACTAATTCGCTCTTGCATGCGCAGGGAGATGCGGGTAACGATAACAGGGTTACTTAGACGTTGCTTCTGTTAAAGCTCAGAAAGCTGAATCAAGAAATGAAAGCAAGGGTACTGAAAACCTGCTGAATTATAAATTTTACTTGGGTGAGTTGAGCTAGGAAAGGATATATTGGTTATGGGACGTTTCTTTTGTATTATTTATATAAAAATGAGACGAAGCAACAGGACAAAATTATGTTCATTTACGTATGTTGGTGCAGGGAAGGGTACCTGGATACTGAGATGGTACTTCAGCATCTCTTGTGTAAGATGAGACAGGGAATGGAAATTAAGTTCTATGATTCTACTGCTGTTTTACTTTTCGAAGATTAATCTGTGAAAGGTAGCTAGGTGCTGTGATGCCGTCTAAGTCTAAAGTATATTGTAAATCAGATCTTGCATGTTAAGTACTGCTTTCATATACTCCTGTAAAATGAGTTAGGCTACTAGGACTGGGGAGAACAGCAAGTAGAGTATCGAAAGAAAATAATTGTTCGATCTGAATATAATTGGTGCTCGAATATAGTTATGATGCGTACAAAGGTGGGTTTATCCATTCTATGGCGTAGATGGAAATGGCTACTGAGAATATAGGTGTCAATGTAGTAATGTGATTTACTTTTCTGAGCAGTTTATTAGGGCATTAAATAAAGCTGATAAGCTAGCAGATTTCTGACGAAATAGTGAATATTGAACTGAAAATGTCCCTAAAGCTTAAATATGTACTAAATGATTTGGGCTGATTTTCTTAATATGTAACCTAGTCCTAAGTCCATTATATATGTGATAAAACGGATTGATATACCTACATAGATAATATTATACTAATTTTTTTCCATAGACTTATGGGAAAAATTTATTTATTCTATAAATAGTGCATCAATAAGGCTAAGACATTATTTCGATAGCCAGATCCAATCACTGTGTGAATTATAGGTACTATATAGACATCCCATTATGTACATTATGTCTCCGTCTACTTTGTGTTGTTTAATTCTTTCATCCATCGTTGCATTTTATTGCCTCACTTCCGGTCCTTATATAGTTTTTGTGAAGTAGTCACCGTGGCTCAAGCGGTAGCGTCCACGACTCTGAGGCGTCAGGTCGAGGGTTCGCGCCCTGTCACGGTCTGAGGTTAGCAAGGGCATGCACTCTGGGTAACGATAACATCTTCCAAAACAAGTCCTTCGCAAGAAGGCAATCGTTCTAGCCCTTGGTAGAAAAGGGAGTCCGTGACGTAAAACCGAAACATATAGTTTTTGTGATTAGCGGTTGATTGACAACAAATATAGCGATTTTATTGTTTATCAGAGGAAAACACACGAAAAAAAAGAGTGATTGACTAACCAATATCTGACGATTTTAAGCATTTCAACCCTTCCTCCGCTAATAAATCTATTCCTACCCATGAGCACGTGATTCCGTCTCTGACACTTGTCTACCAATACAAATTTGTATTTTGGGAAATGAGGAACTTTCGCAAGGATAGGATTCGGTTTTACGTCACGAACTCCCTTTTCTACTAAAGGCATGGACGGTTGCCTTCTTACGAAGGACTTGTTTTGGCAGATGTAATCGTTACTCTGAGTGTATGCCCGTCCTAACCTCAGTCCTTGACGGGGCGCGAACCCTCGACCTGCCGCCTCAGAGTTGCAGACGCTACCATTTTGCCACGGAGACAACGAGGAACTTTCGCATGGATGGAAAGAGTTTTTACTATACATTGCTGCGTGTGTTTAAGCATGATAGGTTTCTATTGCAAAGTTATTATTATTTCATAATGATTCTTTGTCATTTTGGTTCGATATAATAATTTCAATGATTAGTGTTTGAAGCCTAACACGTACCATATATATAAAATAATATTTGTTGCTAAAAATCGTGACGAGAGTTAAGGGTCAGAGATTAAAACTGGTAAACCACAAGGATACGTGATGACACTGGCTCTTGGTATGTACCTGACATACTGGTACACATTATTGCATGGAAGGATAGTGGCAGGTCATCTTGAAGTCACTATCAAGCTTGCCTTGTTTGTTTGTTTGTTTGTTCCGGTTTTATGTCACGGACTCCCTTTCTACCAAGGGCTAGGACGGTTGCCTGCTTGCGAAGGACTTTTTTTTGGCAGATGTAATTCTTACCCTGAGTGCATGCCCTTGCTAACCTCAGACCGTGACGGGGCGCGAACCCTCGACCTGACGCCTCAGAGTCGCGGACGCTACCGCTTGAGCCACGGTGACTAATCACTATCAAGCTTCCCTACTTAGTTATATTTTTATGTTCTTTGTGCTAGTATTTTCTAGCCAGTTAGAAAGCTAGATTTTTCCTCGTGTTTCTTGCTTATTTTCCATTTTTTTGTGATTATCTCAAAGTTTCTCTCTGAAATAGAGTTACTAGGAAGTCAGGCAGGATTCAGAGGTAAAAGGAAACGGTGGTGATTGTAAAGTTTTATTGTGTGTTTTTGTAAAGTTATTGGAGAGAGAGAGAGAGAGAGAGAGAGAGAGAGAGAGAGAGAGAGAGAGAGAGAGAGAGAGAGAGAGAGAGAGAGAGAGAGAGAGAGAGAGAGAGAGAGAGAGAGAGAGAGTGAGTCTTTTTGAAATTCAGCATAAACAATTATGCATTTTAGTTTATGTATGCCTGATTTTTTTATGGTAAGTGTAAAAATTTGCTCTCGGTACACACTATTTGATATAGTTATATCATAAATTTCGAATCGCAAGCTAATAGTAACGTCTAATTATGTGTTTGTTTTCTACTCAAAATTATATCCTAATTTATATATTTATTTTATTTATTTTTGTTTATTAACAAATTAATTTTTGTTTGTTTATTGATTTACTCATTATTTATTCATCTTTTTTTATTTTTATTCATTTTCTTATCTATTTATTTATTTTATTTATTATTGATATCCTAATTATGTTGGTTATTAGTACCCTTGGAACATGTGAAATTCGTTAAGCGACATTCACAAAAGGAAGATTGTTAAATGTTCAGCCGACCATTCATCAGCCCAAAATAGGCATGTAGTCGGAAGTCACATTTCATTGCTTTATTTAATCTGAGGATTCAGAAGACGATGACTGGACTTGTTACATACGCACGTTGAAAGTGCGTCGTGACTTTCATCCGTGTTTCGTCAGCAGTTATTTATCAGTGGCTGATTCATACTAGATGAAACGTCATCATGCGTTTCCGTAAACGTTTTATCACTACTGGTTTTGGAATAAACAAAATTTTAAAAAAAGTTGGTTTTAGGCTAACGTATCAAAATTTCGAGTAGAAAATGTAAATTTTATTAGGTGATGGATACTTAAAGGCTTAAAATGGCTAAGACACACACACACACACACACACACACACACACACACACACACACACACACACACACACACACACACACACACACACACACACACACACACACACACACACGCACGCACGCACGCACGCACGCACGCACGCACGCACACACACACACGTCTAAAATGTGAATTTTATTAGGTGACGGATACTTAAACGCTTAGAATGGATAAGACGCACACACACACGCACACAAGTACACACACACACACACACAAGTCACACACACACACACACACACACACACACACACACACACACACACACACACACACACACAACATCGAATCCTAGACGAATGTGTAAAGAATTCGACTTGCAGAAGCATAACTTATTTGGTAAATGATACTTCAGTGTTTAGCATAAAGTAAAAAGAAAAGAAAAACTCATTTTTAGACGAAAGTGTCGAGAATTCGTGTCGAAAAGTGAAGTCTTATCAGGTGAATTTTGTTTCAACGTTTAGCTTTCTTCTTCCTTCTTCCTCCTTCTGTCTTTCCTAATTCTTATGACCTATCATCCTTCAAAAAGCAGATCTGTCGTCATCTAAGGGCCTAGTCTTCCATATTTCTGGGTCCTCTGTACTTTGACTGTTTTTTCTGTCTGTCATTTTACTTTGTGTGACATTACCTCATCTCTGCCTTGTCCTTAATCTTTTTCTTTTCCTTCGTCTTGGTGTTTTCTCGTGCTCGGGCCTTTATTGATTACGGCAGTTTTTGCCTGTCCCGGTGTCACACTCATAAAAAAAAAAAACATGGCCAAAGTTAAGCAATACTCATCAGTGAGACGAACGTTACACCAGGAGACACAAAACAATATATCAGAAAGCTTTATGTATTATCCCACTGTATTTGTGAAAATCTATTAAGTATAGAAGTTATTAAGCTTGAGGGACTTCATTCTAATTTTAATGATTCAAAATGATAAACATATCACTTTCAGACACTTCTTAGTGTTTAATCTTGTGGTGTTTAGGCTTAATTTCTATTTATTACAATTATTTAATATTATTTTATGCTGTGGGAACAGTGGTACATACCTAAATCATCCTTTGTCATCGTTTTAGCTTGACGAGTACCGTGAAGTGGTTTGTTGGGTGATGAGGTATGGGCCAGAAACATATGGAGAACACTGGCCAGAAACATCGACCCCACATAAAAGTGGGAAAGATGTAGATGAAGAAGAGTACCGTAGAGAACAGTACCTAAGGACTGAGAATAATTGTCATTTCTGGACTGCCAAGTTGATTCTGTAATTAAAATATTCTTAAAACACAGTTACAACAGTAAAATAATATATATATATATATATATATATATATATATATATATATATATATATATATATATATATATATATATATATATATATATATATATATATATATATATATATATATAAATCAATAAGCTTTCAGTAACGAAAAAAATTCACATTATGAAAATAAATATTTTAGTGATGGTTCAAAGGAAGAGAGCGTTAATTAAAGGTCTTTTTTGATATGAAAGCCTGATAGCTTCCTTCCGATTTCTCACTTAAAGAGGAAATCATCATTATGAACTTTCATTGTAATTATAATCTTCAAACCACATCCTTCTGCTGATAATAATTTGATGATTCTAGGCCTGTCCTCTCCCCCTCCTCCTTCTTTCCTCTAATTCAGGTGTTGTTATATTCTTGTAATTATAATAATACAGTGTGCATTAACGGAAATGAAATAGAAGGGCTTCCCCCAATCTCTCTCTCTTTCATATACTATCTATCTATCTATCCATCTATCTGTCTATCTATCTATCTATCTATCTATCTATCTATCTATCTATCTATCTATCTATCTATCTATCTATCTATCTATTTCTTTTTGAATGTATGTATGTATGTATGTATGTATGTATTTATGTATGTATGTATGTATGTATGTATGTATGTATATATGTATGTATAATCAAATAAACACATTAGCATAAGTGAAAACGTGCATAATATTTTACCACTGACCGGGACTTGAACCTAAGACAATTACTATGCCAAAGTGCTACCAACTACATAACTGAAGATTTAAAAAAAAGAATCAAATCTCACATCTAACTGCTTTGCTAGGAAAAAGCGCATTCTATCTGATTGCCTTTTTGCTCATGCTAAAGCTGCTTCCCAACCTCACCCGTGGCTTCGCTTTCGTATTTGCTTGAAATCCCATGCTATATAGGCTTTTTAAAGGTTTACTAATTAAATGCTGATAGGCAGTGAGAGGACAATGTCCTAATTCTGTAAATAAATCCTTCATTTATAATTTCTTAGTATTATCCTACTTTGTTACGTTCTTTAAAACTACTTGAACTGTTAGCGTAGGTATATTTCCCAATGACGTTATTTTTAGTGTTTTTATCCTTTGCTGACGCATTGATAAGAGCAATATAAAAAACTCAAGCGTTTTATTAATCCAAATATATATATATATATATATATATATATATATATATATATATATATATATATATATATATATATATATATATATATATATATATATATATATATATATATATATATATATATATATATATATATATATATATATATATATATATATAAATTGTGACAGGCTGAAAGTAATAAAAAACAATTGGAGACATAAAAATTATTTGTTCTTTGGGATTAAGTAGGCTAAAGCGTCCCGAAATCCCAAAACTTTTATTTTTTTATATGAAACGCTATTATTCCTTGGAATTTCATTTTTTAAAACATATGGAACCTTATTTTTTTCGCTTTTGTTTTCTGTTAACATAATTCATGAAGCATTTTCTTCTATTATTACTTTGCCTAAAAAATAGCAAAAAGCGCAAATATGTTTCTTCAAGGTATTTTCCTCTCTTATTACAGTGCATGAAACATAAAAACTTGATTTTAGTAGTTTTTACCGTTGTCTTTATTTATAAAACATTCCTCTCCTTCGAAATAAAGTTGGTTAATGCGTATCTAAACCTCAAACGTTTTATTTTCCATGGTGACTCTAGTATTAAAACGTTTCTCTCCTTAGTTACAACGTTGGTTAAAGCGTATATACACCTCAACCGTTTAACCAACTGAAATGAAATGAAATGAAGTTGGTTAATGCGTATCTAAACCTCAAACGTTTTATTAAATAATATTTAATACTTTAGTGTTAAAACGTTTCTCTCCTTAGTTACAACGTTGGTTAAAGCGTATGTACACCTCAATCGTTTTTATTTCCTTTCTGACTATTTACTAAATATTTATCTCCTTTATTGCGACTTTGGTTAAAACACATCTAAACCTCAAACGTTTTATTTTCCATGAGACTCTGTATGCAAAACATTTATCTCCTTATTGCTTTGATTAAAGCGTATGTAAACCTCAGATGTTTTTATTTCTCCCATTAACGTAATTCGTAAAAAAGTATTATCGCCGTCGTTATCACATCGTTGTCAGTGTTACCAAAATCACGTGCGATTGCTCTCCAAACCCTGCATTGTGGACGAAACTCTGCACCACTTAAGTCATGATAAATGTAAGGTTTTAATGCAGTCATGACTACCTAGTTTACATTTGTCGAGGGATAATGGGTGTAATACAAATGAACTCTCACGGAAACGTAAGCATTAGAGTTGGGGGGTCATATACGGGGTCACGAGGCAAAGGTCACCGCGCTCTCAGAATGAGGCGAATGCTCGCAGACGTTACATGTAATTATGGAAAAATTTCTTTGCTGTAGAAAAAGAATCCAGAAAGATTTTGTGTCTGGTTTTGTAAACATCTATATACGAGTAATATATATATATATATATATATATATATATATATATATATATATATATATATATATATATATGTATTTATATATAATAATAATATTAATTATAATAATAATAATAATAATAATAAAATTAATGATAATAATAATAATAATAATAATACTAATACTAATAATAATAATAA
>JAXCGZ010023030.1:65000-75119 GCA_037179515.1 Halocaridina rubra
TATTTCATGGGTGACTTTAGAATATTTTGTAGTTCCGTTTGGGCGTGTTGTGGTGATCATTTACAATGATTATTGACCATGAAATGACAATATTAGGAAAGCTTAATAAATCTCACAATACTCTAGAAATAAGTTGGTCTTTCTAGAGGTATGTGAAAGTACCTGTCGGTGTACTTGATTCATATAATGTGCTTTGAAACTCTTCAGCTATTATTATTATTATTATTATTATTATTATTATTATTATTATTATTATTATTATTATTATATTATTATTATTATTATTATTATTATTATTATCATTATCATTATCATTATCATTGTTATTATTATTATTATTGTTTTTATTATTATTTTTATTATTATTATTATTATTATTATTATTATTATTATTATTATCATTATTATTATTATTATTATTAGATATAAAAAAACACATACCTTCATTTTATGTTTTTATTTCTTCCCCGCAGGCAATGATGCGAGTTTTGGCAGTGACCTTAGGGAGGTCTCTTAGGCCGCAGCAGAATGGTGAAGATCCTCGGCAACCACAGTCGTCTTCTAACCACTTTCTTAGAAAACCAGAGGCTTCAAAAAGCCTTCTCACACCTCCCCAAAGACAACCCCATTCTAAAAAACCTCAGGAAAAAGAATCCAACGGCGTTAGAAAAAGTGTATCTAAAAATGCCGTCCTTAAAAGTCCCTCACAAACAGTGTCAGGACAGGTTAACATTAAAACCAATAATAATAATAAGAAACCTTTATCTCGAATACCAACCGTGAGCAAGAATGACAGAGATTCAACCAGATCCACCAAATCTTTAATCCCTTCCAAAAGTGGTAATGGCGGTGAAAGTGTTTACGCAAAAGCTACTGTACGTGGAAAAGAAACTCAGAATGGCCTTAGAAACAATTCTAAGGCAAATGGGTGTGAGTCACCTGCAGTGGTGGCACCTAATTACGGAAACGAACCTAAATCCGCCCGGGTGACCAGAATTCCAAAAGAGACCATGAGTGCTCATCGTAGTAAACTAGTCAGAAATTCTTCTCTCAGTAAATTAAGGGCAAAATTTCGAAGGCAGCCTCTGACTTCGGGAACCGGTAACGAAACGGACACGGAACAATTATTAAGTGAATCAGAAGATAGAGAAAATTCTACTCATCGTATTACCGATCTCAGAGATATCCTTGTTAGCCATTCTAACAGTCAGGGCAGTCCCATGGGTGATCAATCTGAGATATCAACTAGCAGTATGTGTAGTACTAGCAGTAAGAATAGCAGTTATGGCAGTGTTAAGAGGCAATATGGCTTGCATCTAGACCTCAGAAGGGATGTTGTAAACCCTTCTGTCATTCATGAAGAGGTTAATCACTGGGTTTCAAGAGTGAAAAAGGACGAAAGATCTTGGTCTAACGTACCACCTCCAAGATGTCTGACTCCTCACAAAGTTCATATTGGTAGTGAACTGATTCCTTGGGTGGATCCTGTTGAGCTAAAAGATGGTGGAGAGAGCACGTATTATTTACCCATGGGAGGCAGACTATCAATGCCTTTGAATACCCGAGCTCAAAGTGTCTGTGGCGGTTACAGTTCGTTGCCTTACCAAAGACCTCAGCCTCATCCAACATCTCTACTCTCTCCCTCTGTAACCCCAGAGACAAAGCTAGGCTCTTGGCCTCGCCCTTCGAAATGGAGTGAGGTTGAGACTGGGACGAAAGTGTATGCAGGGCGTTTGCAAGCACTCCCAGGTGCTCCGCCGTGTGTGGCCCAAACAAACAACTTCAACACGACCATCTCTGATGGGTTACCCTCGGAGACTAATGGAAGTGATTCTCCTTTTGGTACATTCCCACGAAGGCGTCCCCTCCAAAAAGGTAAGAAGAAATTGTTGTTGGATTATCATGTTATATTATTATTATAGGTGCATGTTTTAGTAGAAAATAATTAGAAACCAAATATCAACCCTAATTTCATTATATTTACATACATACTTGTTTTCTCTTTCGTTATCTATATCTATCTATCTATCTATCTATCTATCTATCTATCTATCTATCTATCTGTCTGTCTGTCTGTCTGTCTGTCTGTCTGTCTGTCTGTCTGTCTGTCTGTCTGTCTGTCTGTGTATCCACTTATCTATCTATATGTATGTATGTATGTATGTATGTATGTATGTATGTATGTATGTATGTATGTATGTATGTATGTATGTATGTATGTATGTATGTATGTATGTATGTATGTATGTATGTATGTATGTATGGATGGATGGATTAATGGATGGATGGATGGATGGATGTATGTATGTATGTATGTATGTATGTACGGACATGCGAAAAGTATTCATATATGAGAAGAAACCTCAAACCATTCTTTTGGTTTCGTTAATCATTAATTAATTGGCTCCTTTTCAATAGTATCTCAGTATAGCAAATCAAAAATTCATCAGTATCCACAACAATAAGCTAATGGCCACAGTATATCAGCAGGGCTGCCCGTGGAGTTTGTGTGCCTCTTTGTTTAAATACAAATAGTAGTCACCGTGGCTCAAGCGGTAGCGTCCGCGACTTTGAGGCGTCAGGTCGAGGGTTCGCGCCCCGTTACGGTCTGAGGTTAGCAAGGGCATGCACTCAGGGTAACGATTACATTTGCTAAAACAAGTCCTTCGCAAGAATGCAGCAGTCCTAACCCTTAGTAGAAAAGGGAGTCCGTGACGTAAAACCGAAACCAACCATCCGTAGATCGCAAATGAGTTCTTTCCATCCAGTATTTATTTTCTAGCAGACCTTGTATGATATTTATGCATTTTTTCATACTCTAATGGACTTTTTCTTAACCGAATTAATATTCTGCAGTAATTTCAAGCACATGACCTGACTGCTGAATACATGGTAGAAACGGACCTTGCCCTGTCCTCCTACCTTTGAAGCTGCGTGCTCTCACGCAATCGCTCATTGGAGCGCCGATTATAAAATTCCTTTTTGAGATCATTACGATGCTTGAATACACACGCACGCACGCACGCACGCACGCACGCACGCACGCACGCACGCACACACACACACACACACACACACACACACACACACACACACACACACACACACACACACACACACACACACACACACACACACATATTTTGGGGTTCTTTACTTCCCAAAGAATTTATATGCTATTTGCAAGGTTAATAGACTTCAAATAATAATAATAATAATAATAATAATAATAATAATAATAATAATAATAATAATAATAATAATAATAATAATAGTAATAATAATAATAATAACAATAGTAAAAATAATAAAGGGTTGAATAATCTTAGATATACAAAGGTACTGAAGTTGTTAATTGGTTTATCTGTTTATCTTTTTCTTAAGGACCACAGCTATATGAGAGATTGTGGAGGAAAATGCAGTAAGTAATTAAATGGGGAAAATCTGCGACTTTTATTCTTGTATTCTTAAGCCAAGACTTAATAAATATGATAAATTAGCAAAAGTTGTCCTCCCTCTCACAGCTGATTAGCTCAGTCAATTTCATGCCTCTTGACCTCCGCTTGTAAAAACCAAGTAGTGTACTGCAAACTTAATTTTGATTATGTTAATGGATAATTTATTTTTGGGTATGAATGGAAAGGGTGTAATGACCGTGACTGTGGCAAGACAGTTGAAAAGATAAATTTTTAAATTTTTACATTTTCTACCAATTTCCATTTAGAAAGACAAAGCTTCGTTTATTGGGACGGAAAATGTATGGCTCTGTTTATCAAAGTGTCTTGAAGTAAAACATTGCAAAGCTCACGCTATACAGAGAGTAGACAAAAGATCACTACCTATCGTGGCATTGATGTCACTTAGAATTACACCTGCATTATGTTTTGCTTTTATCATGCTCTATAACCATAATTACAGTTTCAGTAACAACTTTTTATACTGCCATCTTAGTACGTTACCTCTATAATGAGGGGTTTTCTAGTTATTGGTTGCAAAGTGTCATAGCAATAATGGTTCATTACCTAGTGTTTATAGGATGGTGAAGACCAAATGAAATTTCAGCCAAATCATTCTTGAGTTCTGATATTCTAACCTATACAGAAAGCGTTCCATATTACAAAAGGTTATGGTCGATAAAGGAATCAGAATGATGAATTTCCAATATATAGTGCCAAAGCGGACTATGGTTGAAAATTTCGTGGTTACTTTATCTTATATATTTTCTGGATAATGATAAATATTTTCTTCTAATATGAGTATTCTGCATATTCTTCAGTAACAGGCTTCATGTGGAGCGAGTGAATGTCATGGAATAAAATATTTGTTATGGACATTTTTACTAAATTATATTTTTGTATTTGGACAGCTGTATAGGAAAGTATCCTTCAGTATTTGATAGCAGTGGATCTCGGGACTGTAGAGTCATTTTATCCAAATGAGGAGATTTTTTAAAAATAAAAATAGATATTTTTTCTCTTGGACATCTGCTATTAAACTCAAGTTTTCTGTGGGAATGACAACATTGCAACATTATTCACCATTTTATTATGAAGAGAAGAAATGCTGCAGAATTGGTTGGTTACTCCGAACGGCGCAAACCTAAAGTCAACAACATTAAATTCCTGGTCAGACCTCCTTTTTCCACGACATGTCTCTTCAAACACTTGCTGACTCATGAACAAACCTCAGAAATAGTTTGAAGAAATCACAATTTCCTTTGAACTTATAGTAGTTTTCCCCTTAAAGCGCATGCATAGTTGTCGTTTTAAATTAGGGAAAGGTTAAAAAAAAATCCATGATTAATTCATCACTGATATTAACAGTGACTAAGTGGATTTATTATAAAGTGAAATGACCCTGAATGGTTTAAACCCACGATGCGTTCATTGAAATGTTTATATGCTTCATAGAAAATTAATTATTTTTAGAGGGTAACGGTTACATCTGCCAAAACAAGTCCTTCGCAAGAAGGCAGCCGTCCTCGCCCGTAGTAGAAAAGGGAGTTCGTGACGTAAAACGGAATTCATCACTCAACATTTCACCTGGAAAAGAGTTAGCACAAATGAATAAGTCGAGTAGCCATTTTAGAATGCTTCGAGTGGTTTGTAATGACAAGAGAAACTGTTTACAAAAGCATCAAGGTGATTTGCCAAAGGCAAGAACTTTATCGACAAAGTTGAATGGGGCCTTAAACAGAGACATTTGCAGACAAATTTCGTGAGAATGGACTGAAAGCAACTGATAAAAATCATTGTTCATTTTAGGAGTTTTCTTCAGTTCAGATTAATTTTTGAATGTTTTGGCTGCGAAGATGTGAAGAAACATACTCAGTTAATACAATAAAACGGTTGCCTTCTTGCGAAGGACTTGTTTTGGCAGATGTAATCATTACCCTGAGTGCATGCCCTTGCTAACCTCAGACCGTGGCGGGGCGCGAACATTTGACCTGCCGCCTCAGAGTCGTGGACGCTACCGCTTTGCCACATGGCGTGTTTTACGTCACGGACTCCCTTTTCTACCAAGGACTAGGACGGTTGCCTTCTTGCGAAGGACTAGTTTTGGCAGATGTAATCATTACATTGAGTGCATGCCCTTGCTAACCTCAGACCGTGGCAGGGCGAGAACCCTCAACCTGCCGCCTCAGAGTCGCGGACGCTAACGCTTTGCCACAATAAGATGTAATTTATGTTAAAATGAAAGTTATTTATTTCATAGAGATTGTTGAACGAGGACAAAAAAATTAATTTGACTTTCACGCCGAATATCAGTAAATGCAAGGAAAATTTTGTAATTGAATTAAATACAATTTTGTGTGTGTATGAAAAAACAGGAATTTTGTGATGTATTTATATTTGCTTTGACATTAAAACTTGTAATCGTAATTAAATTGCATTTCATATTATAATTTCCATAGTAAAATGAACATGATCAGCTGTGAGTCTCAGTTTTACAAACAGCAATCAGATTTCCAGAATAATTAATATAGAAAATCTATCTATCTACCTTGGCTGTGTCCCCCATTGGGGGGTAGCCGACATAAATAAAGAAACAATACGGGGATTACTCTCCCCTCTACTCCCCTTCTTCTTTGACGTCTCGCGGGAGGTTAATACAAGGGGGGGGATTCCCAGTCCCCTCGCCCCGTCCACTTTTAGTCGCCTCTTACGGCTGAAGTGATAAATTATGCATTTTGTCCACCTAATCTCGGCATCCATAAATAAATATTTTTTCATTTTTTGCGCTCTTTTTCCTCATGTAAAAAATGACTAGCATTATCAGTCTGTATTAGATGCGCTCCACGACAGGTATTTATTACTTTCATTGTTAATGCAGAGGTCTTAACCACTATAATACTGAAAATGAAAAATATAAAAGACAGTTTCTCCCTGAGGGCCTTATGCAAATGTTTTTATCAGAATTAATGGGTCTATCAGCCACATAAAAAAAAGCAGAAGGTACAATTTTGCTTCTCTCGTCCTTTCCCCCCTAACATTCTCTCTCTCTCTCTCTCTCTCTCTCTCTCTCTCTCTCTCTCTCTCTCTCTCTCTCTCTCTCTCTCTCTCTCTCTCTCTCTCTCTCTCTCTCTCTCTCTCTCTCTCTCTCTCTCTCTCTCTCTCTCTCTCTCTCTTTCTTTCTTTGTGGTGGCAAGAGAATGGTATCAACGACAGCTCTTCCCTTTTTCTTCCTCAGAGGAAAAGACTAATTTAATCGCTATTTCATGTTTCTAAACTCTTCATATATATATATATATATATATATATATATATATATATATATATATATATATATATATATATATATATATATATATATATAATACACGACAGCTTCGTTTCCTTTGTTCTTTAGGACTTATTATTATATTATGTGATTACTCTATCAATATTAGGTATAGTATTCATCTTTTCAGAACTGAAATAATATTATCTTATTTTAATATTTATTTGAGAGAGAGAGAGAGAGAGAGAGAGAGAGAGAGAGAGAGAGAGAGAGAGAGAGAGAGAGAGAGAGAGAGAGAGAGAGAGAGAGAGAGAGAGAGAGAGAGAGAGAGAGAGAGAATGAACTCATCTTGCGATATACAAGACTGGTTCTGATTGATATATACGCATTTTAAATTTCTGAATTAAATGTGCAATTGCATTTTACTGTCCCTACGAAGAATCATGTGTCGTTCCCAGAGACGTTTTTGATAACGAAAGACAACGTTCTTTTAATCGCTTTATATCTCTAACATCTACTTGTAGTCACCGTGGCTCAAGCGGTAGCGTCCACGACTTTGAGGCGTCAGGTCGAGGGTTCGCGCCCCGTCACGGTCTGAGGTTAGTAAGGGCATGCATTCAGGGTAACGATTACATCTGCCAAAACAATTCCTTTGCAAGAAGGCAACCGTCCTAGCCCTTAGTAGAAAAGGGGTCCATGACGTAAAACCAGAACATCTTTAACATCTACTTCTGAACTTCCATACAAACTCCATTTCATCGCCGCGACAGGTAGGTATGTCTACCAAACAATCCTTCCAGGTCTTAGAACAAGTGACTGGTGAGACAAAAGCCTTTTTCTGAATAATAGCTTGCCTCCTTGGTACCCCAATGTCAACATGAGACTATTCACCAGCAGTGTTGCCAAATTGTTTCTTTGAGTTAACTCTTAGTTCATCGAACCCCATTGGATTGCTCCATTTATTTTTTCTTTGATATTACAGAACGATATACATCAAGTAGATTATCAATACGCCTTAATTAGTAAAAACTGCAGCATGTAAATACATACAGACTAATATCACGTAGACATTCAAAGTTACAATGTAAATCATAGTTAGTTTTTTGTCCTACGAACCTAGATGGAAGGAGGGGAGTGATCCGTCAGACGGGAACATCAAATAGGGTTGGCTTTTGGGCCGTCATTGATAAATGACCCCCTGAAGCCCTGGATGTGTTCTTTTACTTTGTGTCATGGCGAGTTCTTTGAGTTGGCAGTCACTCCAGACGCATGGTACGAAAAGATGCTGCTGATAAATGTCTCCTTTTTATAATTCTCTTTAATGGTTTTAATGTGATGATCTCTAGACGCTTCTTGAGCAAATTTTTATTTTGACCATTGTTGATGATATGTTACTCTTCTTCAGAGAAATTATTTACAGAGTTTTAGCAGTAAAGAAAATGACAGCTTAATAGCAACATCAACCTCATATTCTGTATTAGTATTGATGGCAGATCCTCGGCTAGAATAGCTTGCTCTATCCACTGCAGTCACAGCATCAGAAACTGTACTCTAATAGCAAGGGCAAGAAACGAAATTACTAAAATATTAGAAGATTATGGTTGAACTAAAATTACGAGCATTTCCAGTAGCATAAATAGTCAATACGTATATACGTTGTCAAATGATTTGACAAGCAGACTGGTTTTTAATAATTTCTCGTATGTCGTATAAAAAAGGGGGGGGCTTCACAATTGGTGAAAAGAAATCCAGATTTTGCTCGCTAGGTACGTAGCAGACACAGTTCTATTGAAATTAAACGTTGGATTTTTTCAGAATATTTTGTAGTGAGCGTTAGTGCTTCAGTATTGTAAAACATGTCCATTTTATATATATATATATATATATATATATATATATATATATATATATATATATATATATATATATATATATATATATCCTGGCAAATTATTCATTTTTTTTCAGTTTTATCACTGTTACTTAACATATTTACAGCCGCATTTTTTTTAATTGCAAAAATATGTTATATACGAGATATCGATATGAAACTTTCCCGATGTTCAAATAGGAAAAACATTTATCAAGTCATTATATGGTATATGAAGTTTAGTTTAGCTATGCATTACTCTCAGAATAGAGGCACTTCCACGTGACTTATCCATAATTGTCCATTCTCTCTCTCTCTCTCTCTCTCCTCTCTCTCTCTCTCTCTCTCTCTCTCTCTCTCTCTCTCTCTCTCTCTCTCTCTCTCTCTCTCTCTCTTCTCTCTCTCTCTCTCTCTCTCTCTCTCTCTCTCTCTCTCTCTCTCTCTCTCTCTCTCTCTCTCTCTCTCTCTCTCTCTCTCTCTCATCATATGGAGCATAGCAGACCGAGACTATTGATTAAGAAAAGGTGGCGAGTTGCCGTAATTTTCAATATGAACTTCAGATATGGCCTAAGGTGTGATTCTGCACTTGAAGACGAAGTGAGTTGAGGATTTTGAAATGGGGCAGGGTCGAGAGAGGTGGGGGGAAGAATGGAGAATGGGGGGTACTTAGACGTAATAACTAATGATGGGTTGTCGTATGATATACTGCAGACCAGAAATAACTGTATTTAATCCTAATCCTACATTATTAATGCACAAATCGAATCGTTGTTGTTAGCGTACCAGAAAGCGGTGGTGGTAGTGGTGAAGGAGGAGGAGGAGGAGGCAAAAGAGGTTGAGGTTGAAGATGAGGATCAAGATAAGGATGAAGGAGGGGAGGAAGAGGAGGAGGTATAAGGCTTGGGAAGAGACACAGCAAAGAGGAGGTAGGTGAGAGAAGACAAAGAAATGAAATAAAATGAAAAAATGTTTATGCCTAAGCTTTTAGAGATAGTGCAGTACTGACTACTCAAAAGATATTGTTGAAAATATAAGAATACAACGAAAAATAAGGACCAAAGAAAATAAGATAATGAAAGCTAAGGTTTGAAAGGTATTTGATGCTAATAGCTAAAGAATAAAAAAAATGACCACTGAACTAGTGGCTGTACAATGCTGACCTTTTTCTCGGAAGGACTAACCCACCAGAGGAAATTTGCACATACTTGTGCATTTTGAGTGGAAGTACAGTTAATAGTTTTTGATGGTGCATCATTAATGCGATAATTACAGTGCACTCTTAATGGAGTTGTTAATCACATAACACTTGTGAAAAGTATTTGGAATACCTGTTATATGGGATGCCATTTCATCATTTGTTGTAGCTCTGAAGACCTTATTTAGATAGATTTGCGCACTGTCTGTCTAATAGACCTGAAGGTTTTTGTTTTAATCCCACATAAGTGGTGTCTGTTGTATCTTTTATTGTGTTCTGCAGCCTTGTAAATCCCACGGAGTTTGTGCATTAGTATTTTGACGCGATCCGGAAT
>JAXCGZ010023031.1:0-35000 GCA_037179515.1 Halocaridina rubra
TATTATTATTATTATTATTATTATTATTATTATTATTATTATTATTATTATTATTATTATTATTATTATTATTATTACTATTATTATTATTATTATACTAATTATTATTATTATTATTATTATTATTATTATTATTATTATTATTATTATTATTATTATTATTATTATTATTATTATTATTTTTATTATTATTATTATAAAAACAATTCGAAATTAAGAATTTGAAGATTGTGTTAAGTCTTATGTAATGGAAGTAACTCTGAGGCCATAATGCAATTGCTTAATCATTTTTACCTCAACCTAGCAGAAGCATTACTGTGATTGGTTATTTATTTAATGATGCATATTTGAAATAAAATCGTCTTTGGGATTCTTTTTTAAGAATAATGAGAAGTTTGAGGGAGTTTTCAGTGAGAAGGACAAGAGACCACTGGTTCTAGGTGAGAGGAATTGTTTATACAGGATCGGTGAAGCCATCATGCATTCATGATTTGATTATGATTTTTGGGTGTCACTTACAAAGTTCTCTTATATAGCCAAAAGCTTTAGTTTTGAGTAGAAAATTTACAGATTCTTGGTGGAGTGAATTCGATTTTGTAATTCGTCAATAAGCTTTACAGGGAGCGTAAACTGTGCTGCTGTATTGTTTTGCATTTTAAATGCATGCATACATACACGATAACCAACATGCATACATACATACATGCATACATACATACATACATACATACATATATATTTGTATATATATAAATATATATGTACTTATATATATATATATATATATATATATATATATATATAATATATATATATATATATATATATATATATATATATATATATATATATATAATATATATATATATATATATATATATTTATATATATATATATATATATATATATATATATATATATATATATATATATATAATATATATATATATATATATATATATATATATATATATATATATATATATATATATATATATATATATATTATATATATATATATATAATATATATATATATATATATATATATATATATATATATATATATATATATATATATATATATATATATATATATATATGAGTGTGACACCGGGGCAGTCAAGAAAACTGCCCTCATCAATAAAGGCCCGGGCACGAAGAAAACATTAAGACGAAGGGAAAGAAAAAGGTTAAGCACAAGGCAGAGATGAGGTAAGGATGCACAAATGGAAAGGACAGGATGAAAGAATAGTCAAAGTACTGAAGACCTAGAAATATGGCAGGAGACTCTGAGATGACGATAGATCCTCTTTTTGAAGGAAGATAGGTTATTAGAATTGGGAAAGACAGAAGGAGGAAGAGAATTCCAGAGTCTGTAGGTAGATGGGAAGAAGCAGTCGCTGCACCGACGAATCCGTGAGCTACAAATCTCCACTAAGTACCTGTGAAACAAGGCCGCTCGGTGAGTGTTACGCGGCCTCGGCAGTGGGGCAGGGATGCAACTCACCATCTCATCAGAGCAGCAATGGAAGTAGTAGCGATAGAAAAGAGATTGGGATGATACCTTACGGTGAAGAGAAAGAAAAGCCAGATTAGGAGTAAGAGAAGGGTCAATAATAAGTCTGACTCCTTAGATTCAACCATATCAAAGAGAAAAGTATAAGAAGAAGCACCCCAAATGTGATAGCAGTATTCTAAGCAGTGGCGGATAGAACTTTTATAGAACTTAAGTAATTGTTAAGAGGAAAAGTAATAAAGAAAACGAAACAGAGCCCCTAATATCTGGATACAGATTTAGAAATTTGGATTATGTGATTCCTCCATGTATGTATATATGTATGTATATATGTATGTATGTATGTATGTATGTATGTATGTATGTATGTATGTATGTATGTATGTATGTATGTATGTATGTATGTATGTAATGTATGTATGTATGTATGTATGTAATGTATGTATGTATGTATGTAAGATTGTATATATCACCAACATCACATCAATTCGGCTTCTCCCGTCAGCCAGTCAGTCGTCTCCATGTCACTCTATTCCTTGTATCCTCCTCCTTTACACCACGGACCCACAGGTCCTCCCTCACCACATCGATAATTTAATATATATTGGAATACATAACATACTCGAAATGCGATTTGGTAAAATCGCATATATATATATATATATATATATATATATATAATATATATATATTATATATATATATATATATATTATAATATATTATATTATATATGTGATTACCTAAGGGGGGGGGGGGGGGGGGTGTGTGATTACCTAATTGTGTTTACGGGAAAGAGCCCAAAGCTCGTATCTTCCCGTCTCCTCATCGGTTCCATTTTAGACTTACTGATACTTATCGTACCTGTCCTTAAAACTATGGATTGAGATAGCATTAACTACCTCCTCGCTTAGCGAATTCCAATTATCAACTACTCTTACACTGAAAAAGTATTTCCTTACATCCTGCAAAGAAGTTTTCTTACGAAGCTTCAAACTATGACCTCTAGTTCTAGAGCCAGCCATATCGAAATATCGATCCCTATCCACTCTATCATAACCATGAAGGAATTTAAAGACTGTCACCATATCCCCCCTCACTCTTCTAGCTTCGAGTGATGGCAAGTCTAATTCCCTCAGCCTCTCATCATAACTGAGATTGCGTATTTCTGGCACCAGTTTCGTGGCATGTCTTTGAACTTTTTCAAGCTTAGCTATGTGCTTTTTCAAGTGCGGATTCCAAAAGGGGGCTGCATATTCGAGTTTTGGCCTCACATAGGTTACATAAATATTTCTGAACATTTCCTTGTCCATGTGCCTGAAGGCTACCCTTACATTTGATAAGAATGCATATGCTGCCCTTACTACGCCATTTATATGTATTTCTGGAGACAAATCTGCCAGTATGTTTACTCCTAGATCTCTCTCATTTTCTGTCTCTTGAAGCTGTACTCCAGCCACCGAGTAGTCAAGCTTGGGCCTTCTTGCACTTGTACCCATTCTCATTACCTTACATTTTGAGGTATTGAATTTCATTAGCCACTTTTCTGACCACTCATGCAGATTATTTAGATCCTCCTGAAGTTCTCTACCATTGTTCTCGTTTTTTACTTTCTTCACAATCTTTGCATCATCTGCAAACATATATATATGTGTGTGTGTGTGTGTGTATGTGTATGTACGCATATATGTATGTGTGTTACTCTATATTTGTTTTACGAACGGAAAAGGGAGAAAACTTAGTACCAAAGCGCTTTCGAATATATCTTATATTCATCTCTAGAGTAGGTAATGTTGTCGAAAGCGGCAAAGGACCTCGTGGTTTTCCTTTCTCCCTTCTTAGTTCACATACTTATATTTATAATACGTGTTTCTCATGATATATATATATATATATATATATATATATATATATATATATATATATATATATATATATATATGTATATATATATATATATATATATATATATATATATATATATATATATATATATATATATATATATATATATATATATAAATATATATATATATATATATATATATATATATATACATATATATATATATATATATATATATATATATATATATATATATATATATATATATATATATATATATATATATATATATATATATATATATATATATATATATATATATATATATATATATATATATATATATTTGGTGGTGTGTGTGTGTGTGTGTGTGTGTGTGTGTGTGTGTGTGTGTGTGTGTGTGTGTGTGTGTGTGTGTGTGTGTGTGTGTGTGTGTGTGTTTTATGGGTAGCTAATACAAATAGAAAATACTCTCAATTAATTAAATTCCTTGAATATTTCTGAACTGATGGTTAATTTAAACCCACCAAACATTGCTAATTGTGACCTGTTTCCTGTAGCCATTATTTTCGTACCTTAATTGGTGGCATGTCTTGTTTAGCTGAACCTTTAGGCTACAGTCATTAATTGAAGTGAAATGTTTATCTTTTCCTAAATCAACATTATCCTCAGGCTTTCGAAAATAGAAAAAATTCCTTTATCATAGTTTTAATTACTAGCACTGTATTCGGAGAAACAAGGATCTCTTATTCAATTTTGTTTAATTTATTGTACCAAGTTTATTATTGCTATATTCAGTATTATTATCACTTCCTCAGTATACAGTATCGCTTGTGTTTCGAATGGAATTTCTTATTTTCTCGTGAATTTTAATGGTCACTTTTTTTAATTATATTTAATTTTCTTCACCATTTTTTTTTATTTCGTTGGATCTCTGCTAGGAAAATCTAACGAATCAACTTAATCCTTTGTAATTATCCCTCTGACTGTGGGTTCTTACAGAACATGTGAGAGTAAATGAGAAGACAGTTGTAGCATGCTTGTAAAAAGCAAAGATGGATGTGAAAGCATTAAGTGGAACAAGGATGAAAGGGTGTGTGCTTTGACTCAACCACATGAGAGGCTACGAGGTTTTGGAGCCCTTGTCCATGACTAGTGAAGATAAAGAACAAGTACACTATCTTCGTTTGTAATTACATAAGAACATAAGAATAGAGGACACTGCAACATGCCTACTGGCACACACGAGGCAGCTCCATATTTTAATTGTATTTTCAGCATGTTTAACCTATTCTATTCTACTCTACTTATTTATTCTATTTTTCCTTTTATGATTTTTCTAATAAGCACTAACCTATTCATACCCACCCTACCTCTGTCATATGTCTATCTAATCTACATTTGAAGGTGTCTAAGGTATTGGCATTTACTATCCTACTAGGAAGCTTGTTCCATGCATCAGCTACTCTATTACGAAACCAATTTTTACCAATTTCCCTTCTGAACCTAAATTTATCAAGCTTAAATCCATTATTACGAGTTCACTGATCAGAATACGAAAATATAGATAAGAAAGAGAGAGAGACAGATAGAGTAAGAGAGAGATAGAGAGCGAGATAGAGAGAGAAACACGTATATCTATGCTTCAGAACTATTGAACAACAGAAAGTACATTGTACAACTCTGAACATTCTTTAGCAAGTACACTGTCTTCGTAATGGCTGTAATTACACTGATCAGAATACGAAAATATAGATAAGGAAGAGAGAGAGATAGATGGAGAAAGAGAGAGAGAGAACGAGATAGAGAGAGAAACATGCTTCAGAACTGTTGAACAACAGAAAGTACACTGTACAACTCTGAACATTCTTTAGCAATTTTCTCTGTAGCCATTCAATCCATTTTACCCCTTAAAAAAAATATATCCTATTTCAGTCAGAATAAATCAGATTTACCCTTATACCTTAAGTATATCTGATCCTATTTCAGCAAGAAAGGATCGGGATAAAATTTTGAAATAACTTTATCGATTTTACATTATTTCTATTTGTAGCCATCGTTTCATTTTTTTTTTTTTTTTTTTAGAGGTAAAGGTGTTCCCTTTTGAGGAACACTCTCTCAAATTCTAGTGTGGCAGACAAGGCCGGGTGGTTACTCGTTCGACTTTGAGCCTTCAGGTCGTTGGATCGAGACCTTCCACGGTTTGAGATTAGAAAGGGTATTCACTAAAAGTCCTTCCCAAGAAGGCTCCGTCCTAAAATTTAGTAGAAAAGAGAGTCCATGACGTAAAACCGATCTCACACACACACACACACACAGAGAGAGACATATATATATATATATATATATATATATATATATATATATATATATATATATATATATATATATATATATATATATATATATATATATATATATATATATATATATATATAAAATATATATATATATATATATATATATATATATATATATATATATATATATATATATATATATATATATATATATATATATATATATATATATATATATATATATATAAAGAGAGAGAGAGAGAGAGAGAGAGATTTATTTTATTTATTTTATTAATGTATTGCTCCAAGGCGTCAGACATTACATGAGTTCATACAAATAATGCTTCAAATGGATACAAAACCAAGAATTGAACATGGTTTACTGGGAGGTGTACATATTGATGAAACATTGCTGCATACTAACACACAACTCACAGTATGGCAGCACAGAGTACATTATATGCAAAAGTAAAGCTCAGAGAAACGCAGAATGCACAAACAGAATTATACAGCAACATACAGAAAATATATGTATAATTCAATATAATTAATGGCCACCAAAGTGAGGATAACGAGCAAGAATAACATCAAGGTTGTCATCATTAAGTAAAAATGAGCAGATCTGTATTAAGTTCTGACCTTGTGGTAAAACATCTCTCACTGTGGGGCACTGAAGACAATAGTGGTCAAGAGTGTTAGCATTAGGACGGTCGCATAATTTACAGGAGGTGTACTGTGGCATATCTAGAGTCTGGGAGACCTGCCATAAAGGCCGATACCCCATTCTGAGCCGAGCACTAACTACATTGTTTTTCCGCACCATTAACACGCGTCTGCGATACTTGTAGTGACTGTGAAGAAAGTGATCATGGTGCTGTATGGACACACTGTTGGCCCTCTCCGTGTCCCTGCGCTGGACCGTCATGGCAAACCCAGCTGAGTAGATGATGTTACGTAGGCATCGGAGGGAGGGCTCAGCGTCCACAGCATGCCCATCCAGCATACAGGCCGCCTTGGCAAGACGATCCACTGTGTCGTTGCCAGTCAGCCCAATGTGGGATGGAGTCCATACAAATGACACAACAAGAGAAGCATCCCGAGCGGCCGCGAGGCGACATAGTATATCTCCCACAGCACGGCCACAGATAGGTCTTGGCGAGGATAGGGCTTGTAGGGCCGATTGGGAGTCACAAATTATTACCCCATTCACTCGTCGTCGAACAAGGAGAGTCACGGCATCCAAGATGGCATTCAGTTCACAGTAGGTGGAGCTCGACGAGGTGGCTAGTCTACGGCCAATCCATGAATCAGCCGGCACAGGCGGCTCCATGGTGGGGGAAAACACAGCACATGCCGCCCTCCCATCTGCTTGCACAGAACCATCAACATAGACGTGGTGTGCTGCAGGGACAGACGTGGATACATCAGCGATAGTCTCCAGAGCTAACTGTCTCTGCAAGGGGGGATAGACATCCTTCGAGGTCGGTGTATATGTGACAGCGGGGAGGGGGACACGCCAGGGTGGTAAATCTGGGACAGCCGCCTGCACTGGCAGGTCGATGTCAAGGCCACGGAGAATGTCACTCACCACCCTGATAAGGTTATGACCTCCTGCTCGAAGTGGGAGAGAGAGAGAGAGAGAGAGAGAGAGAGAGAGAGAGAGAGAGAGAGAGAGAGAGAGAGAGAGAGACTATTTGAAAAAGAATTTGCTCATTAAACAAGACTGACATCTATATATATGTATGTCATCATAATTGCGAGCTTTTGTTGAATCGGTTTTTCCAGTAACTATACCTCTCCATATTTTTCTCCATCTCAATCTTCCTACCCTCCAACTTTTACTTCTTGATTATTTGCTGTATTCATCTAGGGATTGATTTTGTAAATCAACTCCGGAATGGCTGCGCTGTCCTCACTGGCTATAGGTACTGACAGCCATCATTCGAACAAATTTATATAAGTCTTAACAAGGATTCCTTTTCTTGTTAAGTATCTCCCTGATTAGTATGTCCATCTACTGCTTCTTGAATATAATTTAGTCGAGAAGTAATATTTTATGTTTAATAGACTGTGTACCATGTGACCAATATCTTATTATCCTGTAATTCACAACCTTCATCTTGAATTTTACTCTTAAGTCCAGTTGACTCTTCTAGATTTACCGTCTCTCCTAATATAGGTTAAGAATCAATACACGGTTAAACTAAAAAACTCTCTTGGTTATTTCTTATTATATAGGATATATTAACACTAGTTATTGCAAACAAACTGACTTGGTACTTTTAATCTTACTTGGGCATAGTGATAATTCCAGGAAACTCGGTATTTCACTTTTTCTGGAACATAATACTGGTTTCTACAGACAGTTTTCGGTATTTGTTTTCTAGTACATACTACAAATTGCTTCAAAAAAAAAGAAAAAAGGAAATAGAATTTTGATTGTTCAGTTCGACTTGGCTATCCGATATAATAGAAATTGGATTTTTTTTAATAAAAATTTGTACTTGTTAATTTGTCCATTCCGGTATTTTCCTTTTAAGAAGAAAAATATTTCTCCCTTTGTTATATTTACCCCGTCTATCTGTTTTAGTATTTTATGACGTGAGTCAAGTTTTATTATTTACTTAGAACCCCCCCCCCCACTTTAACACAAAAATAAAACATACATATTAGTGATTCGGAATTGAATGTCTTCAAACCCAGTGAGTAGTTTTCATCTGATCAAGTAAGACAACGCCTTTGAGTTTGGTTCTGCAGAATCCATATTATATATATATATATATATATATATATATATATATATATATATATATATATATATATATATATATATATATATATATATATATATATATATATATATATATATATATATATATATATATATATATATATATATATATATATATATATATATATATATATATATATATATATATATATATATATATATATATATATATATATATATATATATATATATATATATATATATATATATATATATATATATATATATATATATATATATATATATATATATATATATATATATATATATATATATATATATATATATATATATATATATATATATATATATATATATACATATATATATATATATATATATATATATATATATATATATATATATATATATATATATATATATATATATATATATATATATATATATATATATATATATATATATATATATATATATATATATATATATATATATATATATATATATATATATATATATATATATATATATATATATATATATATATATATATATATATATATATATATATATATATATATATATATATATATATATATATATATATATATATATATATATATATATATATATATATATATATATATATATATATATATATATATATATATATATATATATATATATATATATATATATATATATATATATATATATATATATATATATATATATATATATATATATATATATATATATATATATATATATATATATATATATATATATATATATATATATATATATATATGTATATATATATATATATATATATATATATATATATATATATATATATATATATATATATATATATATATATATATATATATATATATATATATATATATATATATATATATATATATATATATATATATATACATATATACTTCTCCGTATTGGACTGAATTTAATAGAATACGTTTTAGACGTCGCAGATATTTTTTGCATGATGTTAAAAATAATCTTAATTAATTTATAATCTTAATTAATTTATATACATAACATGTTGCATTTGCTGAGAAAATTATATCATTCTCATTTTTAATATTTTTGTTTTTGCATAAATTGTGCAATCATAAAAAAAAGCAATATTACTCTAAACTGGATTTAGAGGAGAAAACAATCTTATTAAATTTGAATAAGATTGCGTCAGCTCTCACAGCTTATTATATTAGACGATATATTTTTTAATATTAGAAAATATGGTTCTAGCTTCTTGTGTACATTTTTGTGGCTCATAAAAGACATCCCTATGAGACTCAGAATGAGAAGGAGCACCAGTGCTAAAAATACCGAAACTTAACACCCTGATTTCTCATTTCCATAGATTTAGTCTTTGATTCTGGTGATTTGGCAAAGACTATGAGTTGATAGATTCTGTTAACTTCCCTCACTACAGGTATGGTTTAATTATATATTTAGTTAAGGATTGAGTTGGGTTTGAACTTTTGTTCGAATATCCTCGAGTCTTTCAGAAAATCCACTGGCGACTCTGGGCATTCCCACTGAGCTTAGGGACTGTATGTTGTGTTAGTGGAGTCGGTGGTTGTGTGAGGAAAAATCTTTCATAGTGTGCTTCTTATGTTGCTCTCAATGTCTCTGGCAAGAAGGAGTCAACTAGAAATGACTAGCAGAGAGTATTTCTCGGTGTAGGAAAAATTGTTTCGTGTGTCTGTTGTTAAGAGATGTAGTCTCACCCAGGTAACCGAATCCTCTCCCAAGGGTTGGTTGTGTCAGTTTGGCCTCTTTTGCTGCTCTTTTCCCGAGTTGTGTTACGGTGGGAGGGCCTGCGCTAAAGACGCTGCCACTCGAGTTCCTTGAACTTTAGTGCTCTAGGTTGATTGTTCGTTCCCAGACTAAGCGAATCATGCAATCTTTTACACACACACAGGCTGTAAAGGTGGTGGCACTGGAAAACATACAAACAGTTGACTATAAAGAGACAGTAATCGAAAAAATGAAAGACGTTGTGATGGAAAGGGCAAACCCACTCATCAGACAGGCACTTGATAAGGAGAAGACAGTGGTAATCTCAGGCATAAGTGAATCCCAGGAGCCAACATGGCAAGGGAGACTTGAAGAAAATAAAGCTAGCGTTGTAGACCTGATAAGAAAGCTTGGAGTAGTATGTGGTCCTGAGGATATTGTAAACATACACCAACTAGGTAAATATTCGAGGGAAGGAAAGCCGAGACCAACAAAAGTAACCTTTGAGAGAGGGGAAACATGTAGGGAAATATTGTTGAGAAAAAAAAGTCTAAAAGACCTTCAAGAATGCAAAGAAGTGTTCATTAGACGATACAGAACACAGGAAGAGATGGGAAAGATCAAAAACTTGTTGCAAGAGGCAAGAAGGTTAAATGATGAAAGAAATGAAGAAGAGAAGAAAAATTTTCGTTACAGAATACTTCCAGACAAAGGGGATATAAAGAAGATAATGACAGAAGATCAGGGGATGGGGCCTCATTGAGATTGTTATACACAAATGCTGATGGATTAGCTGGTAAGGCAGTAGAATTAAAAGATAGGATTCACAACAGTAAGGCAGATATAGTAGCAATTACAGAGACTAAGTTGAGTGAGGACATAAACAGTGTCACAGTTTTTCCTAAGGGTTTCAGAATACTAAGGGTTGAAAGATGTGAGAGGACTGGTGGAGGGATAGCACTGCTCATAAGTGAGAGGATTCAAGTTGAAGAAATAAACTTGGCTATAGAAAGTGAGTTCAGGGAATTTCTTGTTGCACGCATGAGTGGTCAGAAAAGTGGCTAATGAAATTCAATACCTCAAAATGTAAGGTAATGAGAATGGGTACAAGTGCAAGAAGGCCCAAGCTTGACTACTCGGTGGCTGGAGTACAACTTCAAGAGACAGAAAATGAGAGAGATCTAGGAGTAAACATACTGGCAGATTTGTCTCCAGAAATACATATAAATGGCATAGTAAGGGCAGCATATGCATTCTTATCAAATGTAAGGGTAGCCTTCAGGCACATGGACAAGGAAATGTTCAGAAATATTTATGTAACCTATGTGAGGCCAAAACTCGAATATGCAGCCCCCTTTTGGAATCCGCACTTGAAAAAGCACATAGCTAAGCTTGAAAAAGTTAAAAGACGTGCCACGAAACTGGTGCCAGAAATACGCAATCTCGGTTATGATGAGAGGCTGAGGGAATTAGACTTGCCATCACTCGAAGCTAGAAGAGTAAGGGGGGATATGGTGACAGTCTTTAAATTCCTTCATGGTTATGATAGAGTGGATAGGGATCGATATTTCGATATGGCTGGCTCTAGAACTAGAGGTCATAGTTTGAAGCTTGGTAAGAAAACTTCTTTGCAGGATGTAAGGAAATACTTTTTCAGTGTAAGAGTAGTTGATAATGGGAATTGGCTAAGCGAGGAGGTAGTTAATGCTATCTCAATCCAAAGTTTTAAGGACAGGTACGATAAGTATCACTAAATCTAAAATGGAACCGATGAGGAGACGGGAAGATACGAGCTTTGGGCTCTTTCCCGTAAACACAATTAGGTAATCACAATTAGGTAATCACACACACACACACACACACACACACACACACACATACACACATACACACACACACACACACACACACACACACACACATACACACACACATACACACACACACACACAACTTCAAGAGACAGAAAATGAGAGAGATCTTGGAGTAAACATACTGGCAGATTTGTCTCCAGAAATACATATAAATGGCATAGTAAGGGCAGCATATGCATTCTTATCAAATGTAAGGGTAGCCTTCAGGCACATGGACAAGGAAATGTTCAAAAATATTTATGTAACCTATGTGAGGCCAAAACTCGAATATGCAGCCCCCTTTTGGAATCCGCACTTGAAAAAGCACATAGCTAAGCTTGAAAAAGTTCAAAGACATGCCACGAAACTGGTGCCAGAAATACGCAATCTCAGTTATGATGAGAGGATGAGGGAATTAGACTTACCATCACTCGAAGCTAGAAGAGTGAGGGGGGATATGGTGACAGTCTTTAAATTTCTTCATGGTTATGATAGAGTGGATAGGGATCGATATTTTGATATGGCTGGCTCTAGAACTAGAGGTCATAGTTTGAAGCTTGGTAAGAAAACTTCTTTGCAGGATGTAAGGAAATACTTTTTCAGTGTAAGAGTAGTTGATAATTGGAATTCGCTAAGCGAGGAGGTAGTTAATGGTATCTCAATCCATAGTTTTAAGGACAGGTATGATAAGTATCACTAAGTATAAAATGGAACCGATGAGGAGACGGGAAGATACGAGCTTATGGCTCTTTCCCGTAAACACAATTAGGTAATCACAATTAGGTAATCACACACACACACCGCGCGTTCAGTGACACACGGAACTGCTCCTCTTAAATTTTTAATTGTTTCGAGTGACTAAGTGCTTAGTGGAAAACTTTACCATAATTTCCCTAAATCTGAAATCCTGCAGAGTATTGTGAGTACAAAACTTATATTTGTTGTATGACGAGACTGTCCAAAATATTAAAGGAAAAAAATTGAGAACATTTTTCGTGAGGGGAGAGAGAAGCTGCCGTCCAGTTCTGCCTTGAAGGAAATTTAGAAGAGTTGCCAGAGGTGAAGCCATCACATCACATTACCTAATTTTTTGTGTAAACTGGGGAAAGCTCTTAAGCCGTTTACCTGATCCTGTGGTTCCATATATTTTTAAAATCAGTATCCTTCCCATTTATATTAACTTGTTAGTTAGTTTGATACACGAAATAATTGAATAAGTAAAAAAACAAACAAACAAACAAATATTCATCTGTCAACAGTACTGAGTTAAGTTGCCAAGTAGTACAGCTGTCTTATTTTCTTCATTTTTTTTTTGCTTTTCTTTTAGCTTTCTCTTTTACTATTTTGTTTTTATTTTGTATATATATTGAGTTAAGTGTAAAGTCTAATCTTGTGATAACATACCTTGGTTAGCAAGTGAGTTTATCAGTTAGGAAGAATATATAGCAGAAACAGGTGGGTGCCACCTCAGACACAGGTTCAAATTTTTCCTTCAGGTTTGACTTTTGTTTTGTTGCATTTTTTTTCTTTTTCTTTTTATCCTTAAATTACCATGGTCAAGTTTTTAAGTTAAGATGTGTGTTACCAGAAAAGAGATAAACTGAGTCACTAAATAGTACTTATATGGAGATATAAAAATTCGGTGTGAAGCTTAATTAAAAGTTTTTCTCTTTTTTTTTTCCTCTTTCTCGTCTTCTTTATATATTCTGTGAGAGGGAGAACATAAAAATGACGCCATCTCTGTCCCAAACCTCTCCCATCCATGGGTCGGTAGGAGGGGTAGCCATCAGGAGACTCAAACAGAAAATCAAAAATTTAGAGGAAATAGTTATAAGCCTTGATGATAAAATTCAGAATATGGATGGAGAAATGAAAGAGAATGAAACACTCAGAGAGCAAATAAGATCTTTGGAGGAAGCAAATAAAGCACAAGGGCAGGAGAGAAAGGAACTAGAAAAAAGAATAAAGAAGCTGGAAGGGGAAAAGAGTCAACTAGAATCTAGACTTTCTAAACAAGAAGATAAAAACAAACAGCTAAATGACAACCTAAAGGAATTAGATGTTAGTTCACTGCTCTCTTCTGAGAGAGACGAGATTGCTGGTTGGAATGTCCAGATTAAGGAAAACATTGAACAGTTCAGAAAAGAGTTCCAGGAGCTGAATATGGAAAATGATGCCATGAAAACTTCCTCTGCTGATGCACTAAAGGGGAATGTGGCAGTAAAAGAGGCTGTAAAGGTGGTGGCACTGGAAAACATACAAACAGTTGACTATAAAGAGACAGTAATCAAAAAAATGAAAGACGTTGTGATGGAAAGGGCAAACCCACTCATCAGACAGGCACTTGATAAGGAGAAGACAGTGGTAATCTCAGGCATAAGCGAGTCCCAGGAGCCAACATGGCAGGGGAGACTTGAAGAAAATAAAGCTAACGTTGTAGACCTGATAAGAAAGCTTGGAGTAGTATGTGGTCCTGAGGATATTGTAAACATACACCAACTAGGTAAATATTCGAGGGAAGGAAAGCCGAGACCAACAAAAGTAACCTTTGAGAGAGGGGAAACATGTAGGGAAATATTGTTGAGAAAAAAAAGTCTAAAAGACCTTCAAGAATTCAAAGAAGTGTTCATTAGACAATACAGAACACAGGAAGAGATGGGAAAGATCAAAAACTTGTTGCAAGAGGCAAGAAGGTTAAATGATGAAAGAAATGAAGAAGAGAAGAAAAATTTTCATTACAGAGTTCTTCCAGACAAAGGGGATATAAAGAAGATAATGACAGAAGATCAGGGGATGGGGCCTCATTAAGATTGTTATACACAAATGCTGATGGATTAGCTGGTAAGGCAGTAGAATTAAAAGATAGGATTCACAACAGTAAGGCAGATATAGTAGCAATTACAGAGACTAAGTTGAGTGAGGACATAAACAGTGTCACAGTTTTTCCTAAGGGTTTCAGAATACTAAGGGTTGAAAGATCTGAGAGGACTGGTGGAGGGATAGCACTGCTCATAAGTGAAAGGATTCAAGTCGAAGAAATAAACTTGGCTATAGAAAGTGAGTTCTAGGAATTTCTTCTAGCTCTCATAAATACTGGGTCAGAGAGCATTATAATAACTGTTGTATACAACCCACCAAGGAACCAAAATAGGCTTGAAGTTTATGAGGAAAGTCATATAGGTACTATTGAAGTCATAAACTCAGTTGTTAACATGGCACGGGGAAAAAAATGTAGGATTTTGATTATGGGAGACTTTAATCATAAAGAGATAGATTGGATAAATCTTGACCCACACAGTGGTGACGACTCATTTGGGGCAAGATTCCTAGATTGCGTACAAGGGAATTTCCTACACCAACATGTAATGGAACCAACAAGGGCCAGGGGTGGGGATGAGCCATTACTACTTGATCTAGTGTTCACAGATAATGTGTTGGATATTGAAAAAATTGAGTATGAACCACCAATTGGAAAGAGTGACCACTGTGTGTTGTTGATGGAGTATATCATTGAAGATATTCTTCCTGAGAGTAGAGGCACTGAGGACATGAGGAGGAACTATCGGAAAGGAGATTACATCAAAATGAATGAGCTTTTTGCAGTTATTGACTGGAGAACCTTATTTTACAACAAATCTGTACAAGAAATGTATGACATCTTTTGTGAGAAATATGGGAAGATAGTAGATTGCTGCATACCTGTCACCAAAGTAGGTGTAATTCATGCCAGAGAGAAATGGTTTGATAATGGGTGTAAAAGAGCTAAGGAGTGGAGAGACAAATGCTGGAAAAGGTATAGGAGGAGAAAAAACATAAATGCCTGGCAAACCTACAAAAGAGCAAGAAATGACTACCTAAGTAAAAGGAGAGAGGCAGAGAGAGACTATAAGAGGGACATCACCAGGAAGGCTAAAGAAAATCCCAAGCTTTTCCACAGCTTTATCAGAGGAAAACAGAAAGTAAAAGAACAGGTTTTAAGGCTAAAGAGAGCGGATGGAAGCATCACTGAGACGGATGAAGAGATCTGCAAAGAATTGAACAAGGAGTTTCAGTCAGTATTTACAGTAGAAAATACCCCACCCCCTCAGATTGCAGTGATAGAAGCTCAAGGGCCGGTATTAGAGAACATCAACCTTACAGCCACAGAGGTATGCAAAGCGCTGATGGATTTAGATGTTCATAAAGCTACAGGTCCTGATGACATATCCCCTCATGTGCTTAAAAAATGCGCAAACACAATATCAGTGGCACTAAGTATCATATTTAAGGAGTCACTGGAGTCGGGGGAGATTCCAAGATGCTGGAAACAAGCAAATGTGATACCTATCTTCAAAAAGGGAAGGAGGGATACGGCTCTGAACAATAGACCAGTTTCCTTGACCAGCATAGTTTGCAAAGTTATGGAGAAACTACTAAGGAAACATATCTCTCTTCACTTGGAATCCTTCAACTTTTTGTCAGTGAGGCAACATGGCTTCAGAGAAGGTAGATCAACAGTAACAAACTTATTAGAATTTTATGATGAGGTAAGCCAAATCTTACAGGAAAGAGAGGGCTGGGCAGACTGCATATTCCTAGACTTCCAGAAAGCGTTTGACACTGTTCCACATTGGAGACTTATTAGGAAGCTGCAATCAATGGCTAGAATAGGTGGGAATGTTTTGGAATGGATAAAAACTTACTTAGAAGGAAGGGAACAGAGGGTTAGAGTAAGACACTCAGTGTCTGAATGGAGAAGAGTTAGTAGTGGAGTTCCACAGGGTTCATTTTTAAGGCCACTTTTGTTCCTTGTATATGTAAATGACCTACCAGAGTCTGTAAATTCATTCATGAATATGTTTGCAGATGATGCAATGATTGTGAAGAAAGTAAAAAACGAGAACAATTGTAGAGAACTTCAGGAGGATCTAAATAATCTGCATGAGTGGTCAGAAAAGTGGCTAATGAAATTCAATACTTCAAAATGTAAGGTAATGAGAATGGGTACAAGTGCAAGAAGGCCCAAGCTTGACTACTCGGTGACTGGAGTACAACTTCAAGAGACAGAAAATGAGAGAGATCTAGGAGTAAACATACTGGCAGATTTGTCTCCAGAAATACATATAAATGGCATAGTAAGGGCAGCATATGCATTCTTATCAAATGTAAGGGTAGCCTTCAGGCACATGGACAAGGAAATGTTCAGAAATATTTATGTAACCTATGTGAGGCCAAAACTCGAAAATGCAGCCCCCTTTTGGAATCCGCACTTGAAAAAGCACATAGCTAAGCTTGAAAAAGTTCAAAGACATGCCACGAAACTGGTGCCAGAAATACGCAATCTCAGTTATGATGAGAGGCTGAGGGAATTAGACTTACCATCACTCGAAGCTAGAAGAGTGAGGGGGGATATGGTGACAGTCTTTAAATTCCTTCATGGTTATGATAGAGTGGATAGGGATCGATATTTTGATATGGCTGGCTCTAGAACTAGAGGTCATAGTTTGAAGCTTGGTAAGAAAACTTCTTTGCAGGATGTAAGGAAATACTTTTTCAGTGTAAGAGTAGTTGATAATTGGAATTCGCTAAGCGAGGAGGTAGTTAATGCTATCTCAATCCATAGTTTTAAGGACAGGTATGATAAGTATCACTAAGTCTAAAATGGAACCGATCAGGAGACGGGAAGATGCGAGCTTTGGGCTCTTTCCCATAAACACAATTAGGTAATCACAATTAGGTAATCACACACACACACACACACACACACACACACACACACACACACACACACACACACACACATACTCACTTGTATGCTAAAAGCATTTTATCACTGCATATTCCTACTATAGAGTTTATATTCTGATAGAAGTACAAAGAAAAAATGTAAAATAATCATAAAAACATTTCTTGAATGTATATGAAGCGCACCGGAAGGCTCTTTAATGCCTTTAAAGTCTAGAAAATAAAGACAAAAAGTGACTACAGTTTTCTCATCAGTTTTTGAAAGCAAACGTTGTAGTCTTACATATTTTTCTTTAATATATTATTGTGACTTATATCAAAATCTCAATTTAGTTATTCATTTTCTAGTAATTTCAGGATATGTACCATAATTTTGCATGAACGAGATACTTAACATAAAGAGCTTATTTTTTTTTAATTATTGTCCTCTTTCGTATTATTAATGCTATTTCTTTTTAGTCCCCAAATCAGTTTTTTTCGCTCTTCTAGCTATTGTAAGATTTTTGCTTCAGTTTTGCACTGGATTTGATGCCTAAATATTATTATTTTTCTTTTTTACATTTTTGCTGGTTTTATGTAAGCTAGTTGTGTGACGTTATATGTGTCACTATCAATTCCCATTTCTGGGGTGAACAGACAAATTAAAGCTAGAATATTAAGGCTGGATGCCTTTCTTAACTCCTCGCTATGGGCTGGATCGCAGATCTCTCACTTCCCGAGTCGATTGCTCTAACCACTGCGCATGTATGTGGGTATGTGTTTAATTTTTGTATCTTCACCTCGAGATGTAACTCAATCCATCAGTAAACACTTATTTTCAGTTATGCCTTTTATTATTTGGTAGTTTTTACTATGCCTAAGAGTGAAATTAATTTTCTACCGTTTCTATGTAAAACCAAAAAAAGTCAAATCACCCTGCCGTACTTGGAGCTTCTAACTCGAAGTAAACAACACCAGCATTAAATTCCGCATGCAAAACGGCTCCTTTCATTTGGTTTGTGTAATTCCTGTAAGCAAGCCCACCCCATTGAGAGCTCCCTCCTAGTTTTTTATTATTCTTTACTAGGAGGCCAGTTGAAAGTGTTGCCTCGTGAGTGTGAGGAAGAGATTGAATGGTGAATATCAATTATGGTTTCTCCAGCTTATGGAAAGCTATTAATTTGAAATTGAACTTAAATTCTTTATGACAATTTACATATACATGCACATACAATGACCGCAAACTCCTTGTAATGGAGTGGCTGAGTCAAAGAACACTTATTCACTAGAAACCAACTCAGCTCAATTACTCCTCATGAACCCTTGGGGATGAAGGTTACCCACAAATACCCCCCCCCCTCACTCTGCTGCTTATGTCATGACTGGGAATGTGCCCAATAATCTTCTGCCGTGAAGGACCGGCAGCCATATCCGGTATACCTCCACCTCTTCGTCTTTTTAACTTCCTATGCCCACCCGACCCAGTTGACAGCACTGAGCAGGTGCGTGAAAATTCCTTTGACCCACGTCACCAATTCGGAATTTTTCCTAACTCATCCCTATCTTTTGCACTCTCTCTTCCTTGTTGTACTAATACACCACCTGTACCCTGCATCCTTTTCCATCTCTCTTCCACTCCCGCTCTTCCTTTCACCAAATAGTGGTTAAACATTCCATTACTACCTCCTCTCAAAATATTCATTTCTAATGCTATTTCACTCATCCTTTTGTCCACAACTACATACTTCACAAATGCTTTATCAACCACTTTACAGTTATCTACTTAATCTTCATATGCACAATATTCTCTTTGAAAACTTTATTAGCAATCACTTTTTCTTCTCTTAGTATATATTTCTATCATTTTACTCTCGGCTCCTTTCTTTCACACCACCAATAATCCCAAAAATTCATCCACGCGTTCATTGCCTATGCTAGAATTAAAATTTTCCAAGAACACATTATTCGCGCTCATTCCAGCATCCTCCAAAACCTTCGTCCAGATCATTCCAAAACTTTTTTTTCTTAACTTCTATCACTACCAGGATCATCCGCTCTAGCAAACAGCCAAACTTCACATCTCATTCTCAGTTATCCACATAATACTTGAAGAAACTTTCTTCCACTCAACTACACATACGTATATTTCCTTACTCACCAACAGACCCACTCTTCTTGCTCTTCGCCCTCTATCTACTCCAGACACCCTACCTACCACAGTCCAGAATACATTTCACTTTTCCCTTTCCACGTTGTTTCACTTACTGCAAACACACACTTCCTTCTTCTCCTGGACATCCTGTCACCCTCCTCCCTTTTACACTTACTCCGCAACCAAGAAAATTCAGACACAATTACTTGGATTTTGGCTGAAATTTTCCTACCAGATTCCCCCTCGTAGCGATATATATATATATAAATATATAATACTATTATGCAGTTTGTATATGAATTATACATACGCTATTAATTTCTAGACATCGCTGAATTTTTTCTTCCAGGTTAAAAAATATTTGTTTAAGTTAGAGCATGTCGGAAGCAGTATTAGTTCTACAAGATTTCACACAGCCTTCAAATTCCCAATTTCTAATGGGATTATTATTATTATTATTATTATTATTATTATTATTATTATTATTATTATTATTATTATTATTATTATTATTATTATTATTATTATTATTATTATTATTATTATTATTATTATTATTTTTATTATTATAATTAATATTATTATTATTTATTTATTATTATTATTATTATTTATTATTATTATTATTATTATTATTATTATTATTATTATTATTATTATTATTATTATTATTATTATTATTATTGTTATTATTTATTATTATTATTATTATTATTATTATTATTATTATTATTATTATTATTATTATTATTATTATTATTATTATTATTATTATTTGTTATTATTATTATTATTATTATTATTATTATTATTATTATTATAATCTTTTATCACTATGAGAATGATACAATAATCTTCAACCACTCCTATATATTTCCATATATCGACCATGCTACGTCCGCTGCGAATATTCGGCGCTGACACAAAAGAGATTTATAATTAAAATGAGGTATCGTGTTTCCCGTCGACCAGTTATTGTATTCAGTACAAGATGGGACATCATCTATTGTACTGTGTTATATTTATGTATTTTGGTCCTGTATCACAATTTGACGAAGATTAAAGTTTCTGTAAAATATTCATATTATGAAAACAGAAAAAAATACTCTTTTCCTGTATTTAGAAATACCAAGAAAAGCTCCTGTAGCTGCAGAGAACTGGACAGAATATTAGTTTTTCATTTGCTCCATGAAATGCTTTCGTCTGGTCAGGTTAGCAGCTGACTTCTACGAGAGAAGAAAGAGTGAAAGTATTAAGGCAGATTATATTCTCTTGAAGAGTTTTTCCTGTGTTGTTATATTTTACTTATTTTTTTGTTATATTTAGGTCGTATACACTCTGCATGTAGTGAAAAAAAAATTGTATGCATTACCTATGTGATATATATGAAAGGATTTATACCTTTTACATGTATTAAAGAAAGACTGTATGTAAGCTTTACATATATTTTTAGAAAATGATCAGTGAATTGTTAAATATCCTTCATTTTTATGTCTTCACTTTATGCATCCCTAAACGGGTTTTGTCTTTTATACTTTTTTTCATAAAAAAAATAGTCATAGCAAGTTCACATTTATCTAGTAAAGATGTCTTAATCCTAGTGCTTAGGACTCTCCTGCAGCAGTGTTAGGCATTCAGACTGAAAAAAAAAAATTGCACCGTTATTTCTGTGTCACAATTTGTTCCTTTTCGAATAGGGATTGACAGATATTTTGAAACTGGGGTCTTAAGGTTGAATGCCCTCCCTAACGCCCAGCTGTGGGCTTGAACCAAGTTTAATTACTTCCCAACTCGCACACTCTGCCAATGAGCCAGACTGAGAACAGTCTCAATACATGTGTAGCCTATATTATACCACATAAAAATACTTGAAGTACAACCACTCGTCAAAATTGGTGAATTCTTTCCTCGCAATTTTTTGTCGACTGATTACACAGATTCACTTTATGAGTTCGTTTGACGGTTGTACTGTGCCAAAGACTTGGCCAGAAAATCAAGATGGGATTTATCCACCATCACGGAGACGCCAATGAACTTTCGTGAGTGGCTGTGCACAACTTGAGAGACAGCTGTTCTCCTTAGCTATGTTAGGTACTGATTATGGATTGTAACTAATGCGAAGTATGTTTGCGTATTGCTCACAATTATGTCCTCATAAATCAGTTTATGTCGCCCAAAATACTTTTTATTAATTAACATTTGGGATTATGTTCATTAATGAAAAAACAATACTGCCTTTTTCACCAATGACATATCTCTTATTAATCTCTAAGTGTCAAGCAGTACATAACTAAATGGTTAAACATCTTCAAGTACTCATGAAAAGTGATTCAAACCAGAACACATCCCGACACCCTATCAACAGGAAAATTAATTAGAAAAGTATACCAGTTGTCTTTGTTATATTTACACCTACATACCTTAAGATGATGATGGCCAGCAAACATGAACATAGTAAAAATCCCCTTTACGAACATAATGTTTCAGATATCATCTAATACACATGTTACAATCAGCTCATATGTGACAGTTACCATGCTATATGGCATCCCTCACTGCCTTGCCAAAATTAGAACTGATTTTCTACTTCTGAAGTTACCTGGCAGCTCTTCTCTACTATTATGTAAGATTTCGGGTAGGGGGAACCTCCTGGCTGTTGTCAGTGTAATAAGTGGCAGCTCATTAGGGGTCAATGTAATTTCTTAATATATATATGGTGCTGCTAATATATGTGATAATATTTTGTGCTTGGCAATGATGTTATGTGGAAAGAGTCGATGATATTTATACAATAATTAAAGGTCAGCGAGAAATCTCAAAATGTGAAATATTGATTAATGATGTGGAATTCTTGAGTAGCATAGAAAAAATGAGCCATGGAGAGAATTGATCCTTTTACTATAATGATGCCAAGCACTAAACATACTGCAACAGTCTTGAGATCTTTCTTCTTCTCTCGTCAGGGGTCGCATGAGCGTATCATTCGTCTCAATATTTCCCTATCCCCTGCATCCTCCTCCGTCACACCATCCACCCTCACAGTAAGAAATAATAATAATAATAATAATAATAATAATAATAATAATAATAATAATAATAATAATAATAATAATAATAATAATAATAATAATAATAATAATAATAATAATAATAATAATAATAATTACTATTATTATTATTATTATTATTATTATTATTATTATTATTATTATTATTATTATTATTATTAACAAGTTTCATAAATTTAAAATAGTAAAATTACTGATCAGAAAATCAATAGAGAAAAAATTGAATGAGGAGAAAGAAATAAGATATTCACAAAAGGGCTGTTCTGCTGTTCTGAATAGCACATTACTCTCGAACCAAGTGCTATTAAGTTAATATTTTATATGTTTCGGTTGAATTTGCCTTCTCTCTCATCTATCTATCTATCAAACTATCTATCTGTCTGCATCATGCATCAAAAGGCAGGTTGGTTTACTAAGCGAAACCATACTTGCCAGTGAGTGCAATAACCCAAAAACCAAGTTTGAAGTGGAAGGCTGGGCCGTAAGTGTCCTAATGCCAGCCTCTCTCTTTGCGATTGCCAAAAGTTTGGCTCAAGTAAAATCTGAATTGGATTCCACAATACAGTATTGGATTTTACTCTCAAGCATTATTGAATATTGGCTCTAGGTAATAATTCTTGGTTATTTTAATTCATTTTGCTGTGGCTATTTTTTGAGTTTTCTTTTTTTACACAATAAGTGATGAAAATCTAGAGCATTTAAAATATGCGAATTATGGGAAAACATATTAAATATAAAACTACGAACATAACCGAGACTTCGAGCTATTTAGACTCATAAAATAATGCCATAATCTGTATTTTATAAGCACTGAAGATGAAATTATAATCAGTATCATAGGAGGATCATGTTTAAAGAGAAGTTTTATTGTTTTTATCTTTTTTTTAATGACGACTTAGAGCTTTGATGTAAATTATTCAGTGAATATTTAATTATTCAGTGAAAGATTAAGATGAATAGAGATACATAACACTTCTGCTATGAAATATTAGGATCCATAAAATTAATGCTTATCTATATCTTATCTATATTTAGCTAATATATATTTAATTTGCTATTATGTATTACATATTGCACGTAATATGTACGACTGCAAGCATCAATATGCAAAATATTTGGAATTAACGTATAATTTTTTATATAAAATGAACATTTAATTGTACATTTAATGTTAAAATTGTGTACATTTAGCAAGGGTTCAAAATTTGGTGGGTTGTTTTTGTAGTGTGTTTGTGTGAAGTGTATGTGTTTGTGAATTTGAGTTTTTATGTTGCTGCAGAATTCCATTAAATACAAAATTTGTGGCTATTTACCTTAAGTTGTAAATAATATATACAAAAAATTCCATCATCTCTAGAATTCATCTGGAATCCTCTCCCGATCTTACGTAATACCACCTCAACCAAAGCCATCCATTTGCATTATGTTTCATCCGTTTCCAGTTTCTTTAAGTACAAACTACACACACTGTTTCAGCGGATTGGAAATCGATTCCACGTGATGACTCTCTATTATATATCTTTCTGAGGCTCTTTCATTAGCTGTTGGTCTTATCTTCCCAAATGTAAAGAAAAAAAATAGAAAAATATTTATTGCATATTTTGCTTTTTAACATCTTTTCCTTCTCTTTGTTCTTCTCTTTCAACTAATTGGTTTCTCCTACTCATTCTCCACTCACTTTTCTACCTCCAATTTACATCGAAAAGCTTTTTTTCTTCTTCTTCATTTCTCCTTCACATATTTTTCTCCCTATTCATGCTTCTCCACTGATCATCAATAGCGTTTTCTTTTTTCTTCATTTTCTTGCATCTAATCTGTTTCTTTTCCTCCTTATAACATTTTTCCTTCTTCTCTCTATTTCACATCTTCTGTTCCTTCTCTCTTTCCTTGCAATTCTCTCCATCTTTTCCTCACATCGTCACCTCCCTCCTTCTACTTCACTTTTCATCCCCAATCTTCTTTCTTATTATCTGTTACTTTATTTTTCTTCCTCTTTTTATTCACATTATTCTCTATTCTTATCCTCTTTCTCCTCATTCTCCTCCTCTTTCTCCTCACTCATTTTAGTTCTTACCCTTTCTCCTCGACCTTCTCAATTTTTTTCTCTTCTATCCAGGACAACACTCTTTAATGTCCGAATCGATCTTGGAAGTCAACAAACACCCAAAAGTATGTAAATATTATATGTGCATCTGGAGCAGATGAATTGAGCATACCTTTCGATCTGAATATGTAATATTAAACGCTCCCATATGTTCTTTTTCGCTAGACTTTTTCTATTTCTCCTTTACGTATTCTCATCACTTTCCCTTGCCTCATTTTGCCATTTATCAATAAATTTACAAAGTCTTCACCCGTTTCCTCCATTTTTTTTTTATCATTGAAACTTTGCATGACTTTATTATTGTTTTCCGTTTATTTTGTTAGTTCATCATTTTTTATTACTGTGTTTTCTGCTCATTTAATTTTTTTATTATGTATTCTGTTAACATGCATCCTAATTCCTCATATAATTTTATTGTATTGCCTCCTAACTTTTCCCTATTTTTCATATTCTGCTTTAATGCTACGTATTCCATTTTTCATTTGTTGTCAATGTTTTGACAGCGGGTATTGGCGACTGGTAATAATAAATAACAATAGTTTCTCAAATGAAAATGCGACTTATTTGTTTTTTGTCGTTTTATATGTCCCTGTTAATTCGTATTTCAATAGAGGTGGATACACACAGGCTGGAACTGGGGAATTAAAGCTGGATGCCCTTCCTAATGCCCCGTGATTGGCTCGAACACGGAGTTGTTACTTCCGGAAACAAGCGCTCTAACCACTGAACTACCGCGGTCCTAAGCTGTGACTTAATTAATATATGATAATGAGTTATGCCGCGAAGAGAATTATGCAACTTTTAGTCTTTAAAGTAGAGAATAAGGACTTTATAAGCAGTGGGAAACATACATAAACATACAAACATACAAAAAAGAATTTAAAAAACACACACACACACAAACAGATACGCTAAAATTAATATATTAGCTACTTACTCCCCAGGCTCCATCGTATACAAAATTGTCAGAAAGGTTTAAAAAGAGATGAAAACGTAATTCGTAGAAAAACTAAATTTTAATATTAATTTTATATTAAAAGATAATATTAAGAAGTTGAAAATGGAGTCATAAAGAGATAGAAATCAGAGTGTGATTTGAAAAACGGAATGAAATGACAAAAATATAAATCTTCAACTTAAATACCTGAAAAAAAAGGCGAATCAGTTAAGAGATATACGCAAAAACTTTGAATACAAATAACATGAATTGAAATTGTTTTACGTTCACTGTTATATCGAGTAACCACGCAGCTAAAAAGAATGAAAACTGATATAACACACTTCTATTGCCAAAGCTTTATATAAAATTAATATATTCTAAATTTCATATTTTATTGAATAATTTTCATATTACTAACAAACTAAGTCTGCAGACAATTACCTTTGTCCAGAATTTTTTTTTTTTTCAATGTATAAAGCATTAACGTTTGGAGCCGTTAACATTGGGTTACTGTAGTTGAAAATGAGATGATTAAAACAGAAGTTAGAGATTCGATCAAAATAGAAACCCTTTTGATAGCACGATATATGTGTGTGTGTGTGTGTGTGTGCGTGTGTGTGTGTGTGTGTGTGTGTGCATGCATATGTGTATAATAATAATAATAATAATAATAATAATAATAATAATAATAATAATAATAATGATAATAATAATAATAATAATAATAATAATAATAATAATAATAATAATAATAATAATAATAATAATAATAATAATAATGATAATAATAATAATAATAATAATAATAATAATAATAATAATAATAATAATAATAATAATAATAACAAAAAGTATCTTCATATCATAAAACTGGACACAACAAAACGTTTAAACTGCGCTTCCCAAAAAAGTGTTTGCAATAAACAACGATAAATCAATTGAAACAATATTGACATCGACACAAAAATACTCTTTGAAAAATATTTATCAATGTCAATCGATGACGTAATATGCAATTTTATCGTCTCTGGCTTATATCTGCTCATTGATATACTAACATTGGCTGATAAAGGAATAGGGATTAGGGAATGACAGATGTCAGAGAAATGGATATTTCAGCATCTAAGATCAAGGAATAGGATACTGTATATTTTGTGGCTACTATTTTAAAGTCAACTGTAGAAAAAAACATGGTAATAAAGCTACAGCATAGTCACAAAAAATATCAGAATATAATCATAAACAAATCACCTCTCTTAACATTTCGTACGTCATGTATTGCCAGTGGGTGTCACTCATAGATATATATGTAGTTTTGTTAAATTGATTTTTCTAAAGAATTGAATAAGGATTGATTTTTTTTTTTTTTTTGCAAACATCTAATGACATATCTAAATTGAGTTCTTAGTGTGTGCAAGCAGTAGCTTGTACCTCAAAAACTCTTGAAATATTTTTGTCACTCGCATTAGTTAAGCGTTAGATTTTTCTGGGATTTTATTTTCATCAAAGTGAATATCAATACCCTACTTGATTTTAACATGGAATTTGCAAAATAAGAAAGCAGCTCTCTAATTCCAATTCCCCGTTAAAAGTCAGTCAAATAACGTCTTTCGTTGTAGTCTCTCTCTCTCTCTCTCTCTCTCTCTCTCTCTCTCTCTCTCTCTCTCTCTCTCTCTCTCTCTCTCTCTCTCTCTCTCTCTCTCTCTCTCTCTCTCATTTATATAAAAGGTACAATTAATAATTTGTCAACTGCCTCCTTCTCAGCCATTATAATGAGAGAATAGTTGTTTATCCCTTTCTTCAGGAACAAAAAAGGACCCATTATGTAAGGTCTAAGAGCATTCATAGTTTTAAAAGTTGTACTTAAAAGCAAACACACTCACAGACACATACGCAAAGAACCACCCAACACATGTGTTTTACACATGCTTCCTCACATGTGTAAAACACGTGTGTTTCAGCTAACAGTTTTCTTGCTGATGACAATCGCTCACAGTATAAAAAAAAACAATGAAATCTGTCCAGCTAAAGTGCTACTGTTATGTTAATAGCCATGTTAAACAAACAAGCACATTTGCACCCATACATACACACACACACTATTATACAAAAATACGCAAAGGAACCATTAGGAAAAGCTCCTAATGGAGGCGTAATTCTCTTAATTCGAATCCTGTAATAAATGGCTTGTTAAAAGCATCCAAAGGAGCATATTAATAAATAAATAAATAAATAAATAAATAAATAAATAAATAAATAAATAAATAAATATATAAATATATAAATAAATAGATAAGATCATTAATTCGCTGAAGAAAGTGAAGATACGCAAAGGAATGAGAAGGAAATCTAAGATTTTTTTTTTTTTTTTAATTAGTACCTTATAAAAAGCAAGAGATATCCAGATAAAAGTGGTAAACAAACCTGCTCAACTTGGTGCCTGGGACAATGAAGGGGGTTAGTGTAGGAAAGAAATTTGGTAGTTCAGCTATGAACTGAAACCACCCACTAGTCTCCAAGAGGCTAGTGAGAGACAGCATCCATTTATGAATATGTGAACGCTGCCGATAATGAAAAAGAGATGCTAAGAATTGTAAAAATATTAACTTTTTTATTAGAGAGAGAGAGAGAGAGAGAGAGAGAGAGAGAGAGAGAGAGAGAGAGAGAGAGAGAGAGAGAGAGAATATGCTCTTGATTCAGAACTACTGAGCAATACACAGAACACTGGACAGTATTTTTCCCTAGAGGAATTGTTTTTGTCTTTTACATTCAGTTAAACAGATCGCATGATTCAGGATCAATTTTGACAATCCTCGCATCGATATACAGTTGTCTTTTTCTTATGCTTTCCTTTATTTGCTTCAAGTAAGGCTACCGCTTTAGTTTTCGTGTCCTTACCTTCAGTACATTTACAAAACCTTACATACATACATACATACACACATACATACATACATACATACATACATACATACATACATACATACATACATACATACATACATACATACATACATACATACATACATACATACATACATACATACATACATACATACATACATACATACATACATACATACATACATACATACATACATACATGCATACATGCGTACATACATACATACATACATACATACATACATACATACATACATACATACATACATACATACATACATACATACATACATACATACATACATACATACATACATACATACATACATACATACATACATACATACGTATATACATACATACCTACATACATGCATACATACATACATACATACATACATACAAACATACATACATACATACATGCATGCATAGTTAATGCTATCTCAATCCATAGTTTTAAGGACAGGTATGATAAGTATCACTAAGTATAAAATGGAACCGATGAGGAGACGGGAAGATACGAGCTTTGGGCTCTTTCCCGTCCAAAACACAATTAGGTAATCACAGATGTTCATAAAGCTACAGGTCCCGATGACATATCCCCTCATGTGCTTAAAAAATGCGCAAACACAATATCAGTGGCACTAAGTATCATATTTAAGGAGTCACTGGAGCCGGAGGAGATTCCAAGATGCTGGAAACAAGCAAATGTGATACCTATCTTCAAAAAGGGAAGGAGGGATACGGCTCTGAACTATAGACCAGTTTCCTTGACCAGCATAGTTTGCAAAGTTATGGAGAAACTACTAAGGAAACATATCTCTCTTCACTTGGAATCCTTCAACTTTTTGTCAGTGAGGCAACATGGCTTCAGAGAAGGTAGATCAACAGTAACAAACTTATTAGAATTTTATGATGAGGTAAGCCAAATCTTACAGGAAAGAGAGGGCTGGGCAGATTGCATATTCCTAGACTTCCAGAAAGCGTTTGACACTGTTCCACATGGGAGACTTATTAGGAAGCTGCAATCAATGGCTAGAATAGGTGGAAATGTTTTGGAATGGATAAAAACTTACTTAGAAGGAAGGGAACAGAGGGTTAGAGTAAGACACTCAGTGTCTGAATGGAGAAGAGTTAGTAGTGGAGTTCCACAGGGTTCAGTTTTAGGGCCACTTTTGTTCCTTGTATATGTAAATGACCTACCAGAGTCTGTAAATTCATTCATGAATATGTTTGCAGATGATGCAAAGATTGTGAAGAAAGTAAAAAACGAGAACAATGGTAGAGAACTTCAGGAGGATCTAAATAATCTGCATGAGTGGTCAGAAAAGTGGCTAATGAAATTCAATACTTCAAAATGTAAGGTAATGAGAATGGGTACAAGTGCAAGAAGGCCCAAGCTTGACTACTCGGTGGTTGGAGTACAACTTCAAGAGACAGAAAATGAGAGAGATCTAGGAGTAAACATACTGGCAGATTTGTCTCCAGAAATACATATAAATGGCATAGTAAGGGCAGCATATGCATTCTTATCAAATGTAAGGGTAGCCTTCAGGCACATGGACAAGGAAATGTTCAGAAATATTTATGTAACCTATGTGAGGCCAAAACTCGAATATGCAGCCCCCTTTTGGAATCCGCACTTGAAAAAGCACATAGCTAAGCTTGAAAAAGTTCAAAGACATACCACGAAACTGGTGCCAGAAATACGCAATCTCAGTTATGATGAGAGGCTGAGGGAATTAGACTTACCATCACTCGAAGCTAGAAGAGTGAGGGGGGATATGGTGACAGTCTTTAAATTCCTTCATGGTTATGATAGAGTGGATAGGGATCGATATTTTGATATGGCTGGCTCTAGAACTAGAGGTCATAGTTTGAAGCTTCGTAAGAAAACTTCTTCGCAGGATGTAAGGAAATACTTTTTCAGTGTAAGAGTAGTTGATAATTGGAATTGGCTAAGCGAGGAGGTAGTTAATGCTATCTCAATCCATAGTTTTAAGGACAGGTATGATAAGTATCACTAAGTATAAAATGGAACCGATCAGGAGACGGGAAGATACGAGCTTTGGGCTCTTTCCCGTAAACAAAAATTAGGTAATCACATACATACATTCATGCATGAATATATATACACATGCATACATACATACATTCATGCATGCATATATATACACATGCATACATACATACATAAACACGTATGTATATATATATATATATATATATATATATATATATATATATATCATATATATATATATATATATATATATATATATATATATATATATATATATATATATATATATATATATATATATATATATATATATATATATATAAATATATATAAATATATATATATATATATATATATATATATATATATATATATATATATATATATATATATATATATATATATATATATATATATATATATATATATATATATATATATATATATATATATATGAATGTGACGCCAGGGCGGGCCAAAAACCTAATAAAATAAAACTGCCCTCATCAGGACTGGGCACGCAGAACACATAAATTAAAGACAAATGGAGATGGAGAGTGCAGTGACTTGTCAGATGTGAAGGGATAGTTAAAGATGTGTAACGAATAACCAAAAACATTCGGTGTTGATGTAGGCATAGAAAAAGAATCATAACTGAAGGAAAACTTAACATCGATTCTGTCCTGGACAGTCCTATTTATGTTCAAAAGACCTTCAGATATATATATATATATATATATATATATATATATATATATATATATATATATATATATGTGTGTGTGTGTGTGTGTGTGTGTGTGTGTGTGTGTGTGTGTGTGTGTGTGTGTGTGTGTGTGTGCGTGTGTGGGTGGGTGGGTGCTTATATATGTATATTTGTATGTATATACACATATATATACATACCTGCATTCTTCTTCTTCTTCTTCTTCTTCTTCTTATTATTATTATTATTATTATTATTATTATTATTATTATTATTATTATTATTATTATTATTATTATTATTAGTAGTAGTAGTAGTAGTAGTAGTAGTAGTAGTAGTAGTAGTAGTAGTAGTAGTAGTAGTAGTAGTAGTAGTAGTAGTAGTAGTAGTAGTAGTAGTAGTAGTAGTAGTCATCTTCTTTGCTGTTTATATAATTTATGGTATTTTCAATCGCCTCTAGATATGCTGTATACTTCTCATTGGCCACAGTTACTGATAGGAAGTATCCAATCAAATATATGATTGTTTAACTAGGGATTCCTTTGATTGCTTTACAACAACTTAAATTAGAAAATATGATTTATTAACTAGCATAACTCTGATTCTTTTTGAGAAATATAACAACTGAAACATAATTTATTGTGCAAAAAATTTCCAATATATATTTTAGGGCAGCGATTCTGAACCTTCGTGTTTTAATTCATCCCTTCAACCACCTCACAGATTACGGGTTAATTCACGGTTGCACAATATTCTGCCTTGTAGTGTCCTATTTTCTAAGAAATAATAATAATTGCCGTGAATAAATTATATTGGTAGTGTCTGTTTCCTAGTATGGTATTATTTACTGCATACAAATTGTCAATATTTTTATCTTGTTATTTCGGACATAATGCTAGTAACTACGGACAAACTCTGCTTATAGTTCCCTATTTTCTAAGACAAACTACTAATTACTGCAAGTAAACTGTCTTTGTAGTTTCAAATCAGTTGGGATATAATGCTAACTACTGCAAGTATACTGTCTTTGTCGTTTCAAATCAGTTGTGATATAATGCTAATTACTGCAAACAACTGTCATGTTAGTGTCCTTTTTATGAAATATAAAGCTATATATTGCAAGGAAACTGTCATGGTCTATCTATCTATCTACCTTAGCTGTTTCCCTCTTTAACTGGGGGGTAGCCGACATCAAGAAAGGAAAACAAATAGGGGGATTACTGGTAGTTTTTATTTTCTGGAAAATAATACTACTTACCACAGAGAAGCTGTCCTGTGTCTTTTCTGCTGGGAATTAATGCTAGTTTTTGCAAAGAAAAGAGAAAAAATATAAAGAATTTGTCTATTCGATTGAATTATCCTATTTAAGAGCAATAGAATATTAGGTATCAGTGTGTAGCTGCTGCTATTTGCATCCTAAAATTTACCCCATACAAAAAGTCTTCCTTGTAGGAAATTTATCCCAGTCTGTCTGTTCCAGTGTTTTTTTTAAGTTAAGTTAGCTATTATTTTTTTTCAAATAGAGCCCTCTCTCCTTTTACACTAAATTAAAACATGCATTTTAATATTTGGAACTGAATTTCATCAAAGCCACCGAGTAGAATTTTATGTTTTTGACACTCATCTGATCAAAGACAATTCCCCTGAATTGATTGTGACAGCTCCGCTTGATGCACTATTTTGGATGTGTCCATTTTGAGCTGTATTTAATAGATTCAGTTTTATAAAGTACAATAATATTTGTCTGTGTGGCTTTTATAACAAAAACCTTAAAACATTTTACAGACGTGGAAAATTGAATTTTCTTTGCACACTCTTCATTTTTCTCATTTTTTTTTATTGAGACTAAAGTTGCACTGGAGTTCTGTGCATCGTATATTTTGAATTATATTTATTCAGCGCAAGACTTCTATAACTGTAATATTTCTTTACAATAAAATGTTCCTGACAACCTTCAAAATTTACATTTTCTTTATTATGTCATCTTCATTTTCTAAAACTCAGTGACGTTTTTATTTACACATATTTATTTTTAATGAAGTTCTGTTGGTTTTGGCTTCACGACTGAGTACTGTAGAAAGTAATTATGATTTCCATCAGGGCCAAATGTACGCCTTCCTGTGTGCAGAAGTGTGCATGTATGTATGTTTTATTTTTCCTGCGTTTTTGTTTTTGATTTTCGAGACATGGATAGAGACTGATGTCCCCTCAGACAATTCTTCTTCTTCGTCTACATCTTTTCCCACTTTTATGTGGGGTCGATGTTTTGTCCCCTCAGACAATACTGACTATTATTTTTCGACAGAACTAAAATTCTGATGGAACTATGACCATAATCAACTCATCCTCCTTTGAAAAACTAAAAGGTTAAATATGCTGTTGATTGCAGTCTGAAAGAGCCACTAGTAGCTGCTACGTTTAATAGGAGGCCACTTAGCTAACTAGAAGTCTTGACTACTGTGTTCTTTATGTATATAAATGCCAGTTCAGTTTTATGAATGTGATTATAATACTCCACAGTAAAAGGAGTGCGAAAATATCGAAACCTGTTTTTTTTTCGAGATATCTTGCTATATATTAAGTTCAAAGGTATTCCAGCCATTGGTGAAACAAGCCAGTTCAACTCAGTATCGTTTACAGGAGGATCAAACACTGAGCCAAAAGTATTTCTAGTATCCAAGAGACTTGTGGATCTCGGCAACCCCATATGAGTATGTGAAAAGCTGCCAAGAATAAAGAACAATTACTAAGGGAAAATGTTTTGTTTTACATGAAAATAGTTATATATTTATACACTCTCTTATCTCATCTTATCTTGTCATCTACTGCTAGATATAAAGCTACCTATAGAATTACGCTCTCTGGATTCGATTTTACGTCACAAACTCCCTTTTCTACTTAGGGCTAGGGCGGTTGCCTTCTTGTGGAGGACTTGTTTTGGCAGAAGTAATCGTTACCTTGAGTGTATGCCCTTACTAACCTCAGTCCGTGACGGGGCGCGAACCCTCGACCTGCCGCCTCAGAGTCGCGGACGCTACCATTTTACCACGGAGAATAACGCTCCCTATTCCACCTTAATTTCAGAGGACCACGGTAGCGCACTGGTTAGAGTGCTTGACTTGGCTGACGTACCCGTGATTGAACCCACCACGGGCATTAGGAAGGGCAGTCAGTTTTGATTCCCCAGATCCAACCTGTCTCTGCCCGCCCCCATTTGAATGGGGAATAACACTGACAAAACTGCAATCAAGAACAATTCTTTTTTTTCAGCTTTCCTCACTTCCTTGACTATTCTCCTCACTCATTTTTTCTTTTATTATCTTCTTCTGAGCTTCTCTTTCTCACTTCTTGATTT
>JAXCGZ010023031.1:40000-45000 GCA_037179515.1 Halocaridina rubra
GCTTGCATCCTTGTGCAAACGACGTAAATATCTTTGTGACACTTCGGAATTCATATTATCAGAAGTTTCAGGGTCGAATCCGCGTATGGAGATAGTTATTCCATAAAAAAGTATATATTCTGTATTCCATTTTAACATTCCATTAAATACTGAGTCCATTTGGAGAGATTTATGCTTAAAAACCGGAGCTTTTCCTAATCTCTCTCTCTCTCTCTCTCTCTCTCTCTCTCTCTCTCTCTCTCTCTCTCTCTCTCTCTCTCTCTCTCTCTCTCTCTCTCTCTCTCTCTCTCTCTCTCTCTCTCTCGTCTGTGAATATCAGAATGATTTTAGGGGATTATATTTGAAAGCATTTTTACTGAAACTTAGAAAAGTAGCATATTCATATTAGGAAACGGATTTAATAGACTGTTTTATGCCCTTTTATATACGGCGGCAATCTGTTAAAGTAACATATGGAAAGGTAGGTCTGATAATAATAATAATAATAATAATAATAATAATAATAATAATAATAATAATAATAATAATAATAATAATAATAATAATAATAATAATAATAATAATAATAATAATAATAATAATAATAATAATAATAATATTAATAATAATAATTAAGATTATAATGTAATAGAGTAAAAGAAGGAATCGATGCAATTCATATTAATTCAATCATATTTTTAACATTTCGTCTCCTTAACATTGAAATATAAAAATTTCTGCATGGAAAATCAACATAATTAACAAAAGAATATACAATATAGAGCGTAAGTCAATATATGCATAAACTGGAATACTGAATTAAATTAAAAAAACATACAACAAAGCCATTAGATGAAATGAATATCTATAAATTGAATGAATCATTAAATAAGAATGACGTGAAAGATGAGTTGTCTTCGTTGAGTGCTGGGTTTCTTATTTCTATAAACATTGATTCAGCAATCCTAAGTTCAAAAAGATTGTTATTCTATAAAATATTTTAAAGTTATTATATTACTGAGGCTATTACAGGTAAAAGCTTGTTCCCTAATACTAGAATTTAGAGGCCTCACCAACTGCTTCTTCGTTCTTGTACTGACTCCTCTGTGCTCTTCTACCTTTAGATATAAGCTTCTAGAGGTGGAGTTAACTTACTCAAATACACAATCTAGGCATTTATAGCTACAAGCAATGGAGGAACACAAAGAGTCATGAGTTTTTAAGTGCATGTCAATATCCTATACGCTTTTTCATGGTTATATGCTATCCTCAAATTATTTACTTTCTAAAAATTAACTCGAATTTTTGAAGATATTCTTTCATAATAATGGATATTCCACATCAGTTTTCTTTAGGGATTTAAAACGTTTCCTCAGCTCCAAATATATATCAAAGGAAACTGTCGTTGTATCAAACAAGCTTGAAAAATATATGAAATTACCTTATTTGTTCTAAATATGTTGATATATTATTAATTAGAGATATTCAGCAGATATTGAAAAAGTTCTATCCTCAAATTAACTTCAGGATTGCCTTGTTTAAGCACTTCAAAATTTAAAGTACCATAGATAATAGTCGAAACTACAAAACAACTGATTCCTTGTGTTCCTCCATTGTTTATAGCTATAAATGGCCATATTGTTTTTCTAAGTACGGTGGCGCCACCTTTATTAGCTTATGTATAGGTGTGGATGAGCACAGAGGAGTCAGAACAAGAACGAAGAAGCAGCTGGCAAGGCCTTTTATTTCTAGTATTAGGGAATAAGATTTTACCTGCAACAGCTTCATTAACTGAACAATTTTATATAAAAATAACAATTTCCTTGAACTAAGGATTGCTGAATCAATATTCTTAATATTAAGAAACATAACACTCAGCCAAGATAGTTCATTTTTCCCGTTACTTCTATTTTAATGGTCAATTCATTTGTAGATTTTTATTTCTCTCATAGCTTTGGTATTTCTTATTTATTTTAATTCAGTTGTCCAGCTTATGTTTATATTGTATATTGTCTAGTTGACTATATTGATTTCTCCATGAAAAAAATTTTGACAATGTCACGATGTTATGGAGACGAAAAGCTAAAATTAAAATTGAATAAAAATGAGGTGCATCGGCTCCTCCTACCCCACTACATTAGTTCACTTCGATTTCATGCCCATTCTTCAGTCACAGCTGTTAATAATAATAATGATAATAATAATAATAATAGTAATAATAATAATAATAACAATAACAATAACAATAACAATAACAATAATAATAATAATAATAATAATAATAATAATAATAATAATAATAATAATAATAATAATAATAATAATAATAATAATAATAATATAAATAACAATAGTAACAATAATAATTATAATGATAATGATAATAATAATAATGATAATAATAATAATGATAATAATGATAATAATAATAATAATAATAATAATAATAATGAAAATAATAATAATAATAATGAAAATAATAATAATAATAATAATAATAATAATAATAATAATAATAATGAAAATAATAATAATGAAAATAATAATTATTATTATTATTATTGTTGTTGTTGTTGTTGTTGTTGTTGTTGTTGTTGTTGTTAGAAGAGTTTGATTCTTATTAAATCATTATAATATTGGGGCAATTCAGTTTAAAAAAATAACCGCAATACAGGTAAAAAGAGTAAATAGAAAAACTTAAGTAAACCAAATCGCATATTTGGACGACAAACAGAAACGAAATGGAATTCATGTTTACACGGGTCATGGAAAATACGTCTTTTTCGATGCCACTAAATTGAAAAGTAAAATCATTGAAAGATATCCTGGGAATTTTTGTATACTGAAGTTATTGGCTTGAACGATCAATTTTTTTCACTTTGTGCCAAGGATAATTATAAAATGATCAATAACGAAATAAGTTTGTGATTAGCAATTTTTCTGTGAATGCAGAACGTTATAAAATTAAGTCTCCTTACAAAATGGTCACCTCCTCAGGCTAAATCAGAACACCTATGGAAGTAGCAGACAAACAACCACTTGGTGAATTTAGGAATATGTTTTTGCGCACAGAGAGATTCACACACACACACACACACACACACACACACACACTAACCTGCTGGAATTTTGCTCTGAGGGAAGCTTTATTTTACAAGAGAGGCCTGAGCATATTGCATATTTTAAGAGTTTTAGAAAGTGTTTGACACAGTCCTCAATGAGAAGATAATTAAGAAACTGTAAATAACGCTAATTGGCATAAACATTGTGTCAGATTAAAACATCCATTGTCTGAATGGAGAAAAGTTAGCAGTGGGGTCCACAGAGTTAAGTTTTAGCTCCATTTTTGTACGTTATATATAAGAAAATGATCTGGCCAAGTCTGTATATGCATTTCTAAAGATGTTTATGAAGAGAAAAGGGTGAAAATAGTGGTAAAGAAGTTCAGCAATACCTAAATAGCCTTAATGGGTAGTCTAACAAGTAGGTAATGAGATTCAATGCTTAAAAACGTAAAGGAATGAGATTTGTCAAAAGTACAAAAAGACTCGAGTCTAGGTATTCAATAACTGGAAAAGGACATTAGGAAACTGTAAGCGAAGGAGATATAGTGGTAAATGTTTGGTAGATTTGTCACCATATATATATATATATATATATATATATATATATATATATATATATATATATATATATATATATATATATATATATATATATATATATATATATATATATATATATATATATATATATATATATATATATATATATATATATATATATATATATATATATATATATATATATATATATATATATATATATATAAAACAGTGTTTTAACAAACATAAGATTGGTTTTCTGGCATATGGACAAAGAAATGCTTAGAAAGCACTTCATGATACACTTGGGACCTAAGTTTGAATACGCAAGACTCTTCTGGAATCCACTATTAATAGAAATGCAAACAAAATAGAGTTCGGAGACATGCTACGAAGCTGTTGCAAAAACGCTAAATGTCAATTAACATTAAAGGCTGAAGGAATTGGTCACCACTACCTGAAGCTAGAAGAAAAAGACGAATATGGCAACGGTTATTAAATTCAATAATGGTTTTAACAGAGTCGATAGGAACGATATTTCGATAATGGATAGCTCTAGAGCAAAGGGTCATAGTTTGAAATTTGATAAGAAATTTTTTTTACTGGATGTAAGGTGTACTTTTTCGGTGTAAGATTAGTTGGTAATTGAATTTGCTAAGTAAAGAAACAGTAAATGCAAAATGCTCTCATACTTATAATGAAAGGTAAGATAAGTGTTAGGGAGTAAAACAAGGATACTGACCCGGAAACGGGGAGTTACGAGCATACGGCTCAGCTCTTAGAGTACAACTTGGTTAAGACAGATGAGAGATTCCAACATATATATGTACCTTGTTGATTAACACACACGATTTCATATAAGACTTGCATTTTGTTGATAAAGTCGATATTGATTGATTGAAATAACATTATAAATTTCATTATATATCCAGCTACTGCTAATATGTGTTTTCTTTTTAAACTATTGTACCTATCAAGTGACACATGTTTATTGAATTATTCATTTACATGTATATATTTAAAAATATTTTATATTTAAATTTTGTTTTATTCAGCGCAGATTTTCCAATATAAATTTTACGATAGTCTTGATTTTCAGCACGTGTTTGTTAATCACATATATATTCACTTATATAAAAAAAATTTATTCTCGCAGTTCTGTTCCTAATCCTTTTAATTATATTATAATTATATTTATTTATTTATTTATTTATTTATTTATCTCTTAGGCCTTTATATATACTTGATTATTTTGTAATCCTCTTGGGAGTTAAGTAATTATTAATTTTACTTTTGCTTGGTTCTATCATGTTTAGATTTACGTCTATTTACTTTAAGCATTTCTTACTAGAATTTTTAATACAATATCAGTTCTGAGACAATGTTTTTCTCTTGATTTTGAACACAGCTTATATA
>JAXCGZ010023031.1:50000-67500 GCA_037179515.1 Halocaridina rubra
CGAGGTCGGTGTATATGTGACAGCGGGGAGGGGGACACGCCAGGGTGGTAAATCTGGGACAGCCGCCTGCACTGGCAGGTCGATGTCAAGGCCACGGAGAATGTCACTCACCACCCTGATAAGGTTATGACCTCCTGCTCGAAGTGGGAGCCTGGGTGCGTCTGGATCAAGGGACGTCCTCATGACAGCAGAGAAGTACGGAGCAAGAAAGGGGTAGTGAAGACACTTAACAGTAAAATAGGACACATTGGCATAAATCCTCTCCACAAGAGGGGGTAAGTTGAGCTCCAACTGCATGCTCACAATACGGGTAGAGAGAGAACATCCCAAGATAAATCTCATGACTCGATTCTGGAACTTTTCAAGTGGCTCGAGAGCTGGTTTAGGAAGTTGACACAAGGCAGGAGACAGATAGTCAACCACTGACCGAAGTAGTAGGATGTAGAGGGTCCTCGCCACTGGGATGGAGACTCCTGCAGCATTGTTGGCAAGCCACTTGACAGGTGCAAAGCGGGGCTCCAGACGGTCAAGAAGGCTCTTCACAAAGGGATGAATTCGTTGACGAGCAGGTATAGCTGGGGTGATCCGGACAGGTGCACCTAAATACGTGTACTGTGTGCAGTGAGGGATGACATTACCACCCATGGCGAATGCGGGCAGTGCTCTGCAGTTGCGTGAAGTAAAAATCCTGCTTTTTTCTGGGGAGATAATAAGGCCACAGGAGGTAGCAGACACGTAAAAGTCATGGAGCATGTGCTGAAGGTCGTGAGTTGAGGTCGTGTGGATGCATATGTCGTCCGCATAGCAGGTAACTGTAGTACCGGGGATGACAGGAAGGAGGGAGAGTAGACGATGCATAAGGATATTGAATAGAAAAGGACTTAGCACACCCCCCTGAGGAGTACCCAGTTCAAACCGTTCATAGGAGCTATACGACCCTTTAAAAAGGACGCTTGATGTTCTGTTGCAGAGATATCCCCGTATCCATTTCAGTATGTTCCCCCGAACTCCAAAGTCCACCAGCTGGTCAAGAATAATTTCCTTGTTGGCTATATCGAAGGCAGATTTGAGGTCCAGGAAGGCGACCACACTGGTGGGAGAAAGACGGGTGTAGAGTTCAGCGAGGCAGTGATGTGTGCTCCGTTGTGGGAGGAAACCATAAAGACTGGGGGAGAGTTTATCCTGTAGACGGTGCATGAGCCGGGCAAGAAGGATGCGTTCAAACACTTTGCTGAAGCAGGAGGTGAGGGAGATAGGCCTAAATTTGTCGGTTCCAGGTTTTGGTAGAGGAATAATAGTGCTTCTGGTCCAGGCAGAGGGCACATGCCCCAAGCAAAAGCAAAGATTGAAGAGGCACAGCAGGGGGTTACCAGGAACTTTCTGAAGAAGACGGAGAACTTGATATGTAAGACCATCCTCCCCAGGGGCAGTAGCCTTAATCCTAGCAAGAGCACGTCGTAGTTCATCCTCTGTGAATGGGATGTCATCCTCTTCATCCGTCTGTAGTAATGCACCCATTAGGCGGAGGTTACGAACACTGCAGTGGGTGGAGAGTGCCTCTTGAACGTTCCCGGGAAGGTTGCAAGTTTGTGACTGTGCTGACCAGGTAGTAATGAGGTCCTGAGCGTACTCAAGTGGACTGTGGTGTAGAGCACAGGTGGGTTTCTTCTTGACAGCCTTCCTTATAAGATGCCACATAGTCCCAGCGCTAGTCTGATGGTTAATACTATCCGTAAATTTCTGCCAATACTCCGTGTGCACACACTTATGCAGGGCAACTAGATCATCCCTCGCCAACTGATATTGGTGCAGGTGGTCAGGGGTGGGCTGTCTTTGAAAGGAGAGTCCAGCATCCACAGCTGTCCTTTCCGCCTGGGCAATACGCTGATCCAAAGTCCAGGAATGGGCCTCAGGGCGACGTGGAACGTGTGGTCTGAGAACATAATGCGTGTAGAAGTCATGTGTAGAATCCACCAGTGAGTTGCATAAGCTGTCTGGAGAAAGGAGATCAAAAGTGGGAAGGAGGTGAGAGATAAAGGAAATATAAGTGGGACAGTATTTGGGAGGGATAGAGATGCGGGTGCGGTGATGGGAGAGGGTAGCTGGAGTCTGAAGTATGGAGTATTTCAGGCTAAGGGCAACATGGTCAGAAAAGAGAGAAGGGATAGAAGAGCAGGAGACATTAGGTTCCACAAGGCCAGCTGTGAGAATGTGATCTACAGTACCCCCACGAGCGTGTGTGGCACCACCAGTATCCCAGCGGGTGAGGCGGTAGCGGCGGATGTAGTCGAGCAGAGGCTTGCCACCGCGATTGGGAGTGAGAGATGAGTCACCAAGGGCGGGGTGTCTGGCGTTAAAATCCCCCATATAGATCATTCCACTGTCTGTAGGTATTGGAAGGGCTGGTAGATTAATCACACCTGGGGCAGAGTAGACATTGCACAATCGAAGAGTACCATTCCCGACAGTGATTTCAAAGAGCTGAAAGGTCATATCAACTTGTGCAGAAGAACCAAGGAGCATGTGAGAGAGAGAGAGAGAGAGAGAGAGAGAGAGAGAGAGAGAGAGAGAGAGAGAGAGAGAGAGAGAGAGAGAGAGAGAGATACAAGGCAAAGTCTGGATATTTGGACACCAAACAACGGGGATTGAAATTCAAGTGTACAGTGGTGTTAAAGTTACAAGTATTTTTTTTTTCCTGAGAATTTGAAAAATTAAAATAAAACCAGATGATTATCGAATTTTTCTTAATGTATAGGTTCCGGTTTTACGTCACGGACTCCCTTTTCTACTAAGGGCTAGGACGGTTGCTAGGTAAATATATATATATATATATATATATATATATATATATATATATATATATATATATATATATATATATGTGTGTGTGTGTGTGTGTGTGTGTGTGTGTGTGTGTGTGTGTGTGTGTGTGTGTGTGTGTGTGTGTGTGATTACCTAATTGTGATTACCTAATTGTGTTTACGGGAAAGAGCCCAAAGCTCGTATCTTCCCGTCTCCTGATCGGTTCCATTTTTAGACTTAGTGATACTTATCATACCTGTCCTTAAAACTATGGATTGAGGTAGCATTAACTACCTCCTCGCTTAGCGAATTCCAATTATCAACTACTCTTACACTGAAAAAGTGTGTGTGTGTGTGTGTGTTGTGTGTGTGTGTGTGTGTGTGTGTGTGTGTGTGTGTGTGTCTGTGTGTGTGTGTGTGTGTGTGTGTGTGTGTGTGTGTGTGTTCCTTAGATAAAGCAAGGTGATAAGTATGAAATTTCTTTGTCCATAATTCATTGGCAATATATGACGTACACAAGGTTGGGTTAACTTAGTAATCGCTTATGTGACCTGTTTCACGTAGCTATTTCTCTTACAATCGACTTTATAAAGGAATTATTTAATAAAAAGGATACAATAGCGACCTTGAAATATGCAATAATATCATAACTACATCATTTTAAGATGCTAAATTATATTTCTGACATCTGTCATTCCCTAACCCCCATCGAATTATAAGCCGCGATGAGTATATCAGTGATAAGCAAAAATAAAACAGATATAAAATAACACATTACATGGTATCAATCAACGCGGATGAATATTTTAGAAATAGCACTTTAACTCTCAATGTCAATATTGTTTGAAGTGATTTATCACTCTTTACTGCAAGCTCTGTGGGGCCATCGTATCCGCTTTGGTTTATTAAAGTGTTAAGTGACTTTTATTTAATTAATTTTGCTATTAATTAATTAATTAATTTATTTATTAGGCTACTTGTTTATATATATATATATATATATATATATATATATATATATATATATATATATATATATATATATATATATATATATATACTTGTTTATTTATTTATTCATTCAGTTATGTGCGTATCTATAATTTTAATATGTACGTTATTGTTTTTTTTTCCATTTATTTCTTAATTTAATTATGCATATGTGTTTTTATTTATATATTTAATAATTTATGTTATATATATATATATATATATATATATATATATATATATATATATATATATATATATATATATATATATATATATATATATATATATATATATATATATATATATATATATATATATATATATATATATATATAAACTAAGAGTACTTTCATGAATTAATCGCTTATTGCATTATATATATTTAATTACTCATTTTGGAATGTTCATAATATTCATTTAGTTAATTCATGTACAGTATTTATTCATCTATTTAATCATTTATTTATTTCATCATATATCTCATTAATATATACTGTCTTTTTCATTTATATAATTATTTCTTTGTATACATGTTGACTTATATGTTACTTTGTTTTCTTTCTATATTATTTACTATTTCATTTTATTCGTAATGTATTATTATATATATGTTAGGTAAATATTTATTTATATATTTTTATATATTTTAATCTCTATATACTTTTTCTTTAATTTTCCTATTTCTTTACTATTTTATTTCTATCTATTTATTGAATGATGAATTGAAAAATTGGTTACTTATTAAGGATTTAATATATATATATATATATATATATATATATATATATATATATATATATATATATATATATATATATTATCTATCCTTATTAAACAAAATAGACCGTATCGTATATATTGTTTTAAGATTTTTGTTTCTGTTACAATCTAATCAAGACACTTTCTATCAACATCATTATTCACTATATAGCATATTTTCAAATTCTATATTTTCAAATAACTAAATTCTTAGTATATATATATATATATATATATATATATATATATATATATATATATATATATATATATATATATATATATATATATATATTATAAATGTGACACATGAAGAGGCAAGAAATCCGCCCTCATCAGACCCGGGAGACAAGAAAACATGAAGATGAATAGAAAATAGAAATTTAAGGAGAAGGCAGAAATAAGGGAATGATACACAATAGGAAAAGAACATGGTGAAAGAATAGTCGAGATATTAAGGACCTAATTATATGTAGGATTAGGCCCTGAGATGGTGATAGGTCCGCTTTTTGAAAGATAGGTTATGGGAATTAGGAAAACAGAATTAGGTAGAGAGTTCCAAAGTCTGGAGGTGGATAGGCAGAAACAGTCGCTGCACCGACCAGTCCGCAACTACAAATCTCCACATAGTGCCTTTGAGACGAGGCCGCTTGGCGAGTGTTACGCAGCCTCTACATTGGGGGATGGATACAACTCACCAACTCATCAGAGCAGCGATGAAAGTAGTATCGATAGACTAGAGAAAGGGATGATATCTAACTGCGAAGAGCAAGAGAATTCATTTTAAAAGTAAGAGAGGAGTCACTGATGACTCTGTCTGCCTTATATTCATCCCTATTAAGGAGATACTTATAAGAACCTCAGATGTGTGAGCAGTATTCTAAACAGGGCCGGATAAGGCTTTTATATATTTTAAATAATTTAAGAGAGGAAGAGTGAGTGCGAAATTTAAACAGAGCCCATAATTTTTTGGATGCATATTTAGAAATCTGGATCATGTGACTACTCCAAAGCAAGTTAGAGGCTATCTGGATTCCAATAATATTAATAGAATTAAGAGAGTAAATTTCGTTAGTCTCGAAGACAATATGGCTTACAGGAGGAGAAGAGGATAAAGAGATAGCCGGTAACTGTCTTGGAGGCATTAAATTTAACTAAATATTTAAGTTCCTTACTCAGATACCCTTTCCAAATCGGAGTTGAGGGTAGAAGATGAGTGATACGAGACCAATTGCAAGTAGCAGATGAAAGTTGTGAAGAAAGCAGAAGTAAAATGAACTTTAGAATCATCGGCAAAGGCGTGAAGAAGAGAGGAGTATGGGGACTGAAGAAGATCGTTGATGAAGAGAAGGAACAGAGTAGTTGAAAGAACAGGGCCCTGTGGCAACACCACTGGTAACAGGGCTAGATGTAGCCCCGTCGACAACCACAGACATAAAATGGTTAAAAAGAATATTGGGAATCAGAGAATAGAGAGAAGGAGAAAAAGACATAAGCGGGGAATTCGGTCAACAGAACCATGTACCAAACTCTGTCAAAATTCTTAATGATATCAAGGGTGACGACAAAGGCTTCCCCATGGTTCCTCAAAGAATATGACCATTCATGAGTAAGATAGGACAGGAAATCACCAGTGGATTTTGCCTTGTATAAACGAGTAAGATTCAAGATGTTTCAAGAAGTGAGAATTGAGCAAAGCTTCGCATACTTTAACGATAACAGAGGCTAGGGCAATAGGTCGGTAGTAAGAAGGAACAGAGTGGACATCCTGCTTAGGAAATGGTTGAACTAGAGCATGCTTCCAAGAAAGAGGATAGATACTGGTTGAGAGCATGAGGTGAAAACGACGCCAAAGCACGATACGATAGTAGGACAGTGTCGAAAGCCAGAGTGTCGAAAGACAAAATGTCGAAGGTCAAAGTGTCGAAAGGTCAAAGTGTCGAAAGAACCTAACCTAACCTAAACCTTCGACATTTTAGCTTTCGACATTCTGTCAGCGCATGCATAGCACGGGAGCCAGTTCATCTGCAAACTCCATAAGGATCCTTGCTGGCATACCATCTGGTCCGGATGTGTTTTCTGTCTTTAAAGAGCGAAGAGCCTCATGAACTTTGCGTGAAGAAAGAATAAGGGAGGGCATAGGGTTAAGGAGGGTCAAAGTGTCGAAAGAACCTAACCTAACCTAAACCTTCGACATTTTAGCTTTCGACATTCTGTCAGCGCATGCATAGCACGGGAGCCAGTTCATCTGCAAACTCCATAAGGATCCTTGCTGGCATACCATCTGGTCCGGATATGTTTTCTGTCTTTAAAGAGCGAAGAGCCTCATGAACTTTGCGTGAAGAAAGAATAAGGGAGGGCATAGGGTTAAGGAGGGGTAAAATATGAGAACCGAGTGTACAGGAATCGCCTACGGAAGAGTTGACAGGTAAATAAGAGCCAAAGAGAGTGGCTTTGTCACTGGAAGAGCAAGCTGTAAAACCATGACGAATGAAAGGGGGAAAGCTTGAGTAAAAGAAGCTTTTCTAGAGTTTTTGGCTAAGGACAAAAAACATATTTCAGTGGGAGAGAAGTTAATGTCATTAACTTTCCTTCTTAAAAAGGAAGCTTTAAACCTTCGAATCTGAACAGTGCAGCAATTCCTAGCTATAATAAAAACAGAGTGAGTTAAATCAGAATAAGAGGCTGGTACGACCGATATGCCCGATCACTGGCCTGAACAGCCGTGGAACAGTCACGGTCAAACCAAGGATGGGGGAGGTGATGAACGCCACCATTCCCGTGGTTATAATGTTTGCAACCTTTAAGGCTACCTGATCAGTGTTGCAGGTCCGACAGCAAAGATGTGTGTGTGTGTGTGTGTGTGTATGTGCTTGCTAAATGTAAATCTAGTTTTTTTTAGATATACAATAGGATAAGAAATCATAGGTAAATAGTTACTTATCACGAATTTCATAAATTTCCAGAATTAATTTCGATTTATTTTAGAAAAAAAATTCTTTTATCTGGGAATATTTCAATATATATAAATTGTGCCCTCCTGTGTATGTGTCTGACAGGTTAGGATAATAAAAACAGTCTCCCACTTGATAAAAAATGGACAGTTTTGTTTTTATTTTGCTCTTAAAATTAAGTTTATTTTGATCGTGTTTATGACACCTATATTGGTGATCTCATTTTCTACTACATTTGCTCAATGTTATTGGCTCGAAATGTTATTTATTTTTGTACCTCCATAGTTAACAGAAAAATGTAAATGTTTTTATTGAGAATTCTGGCCGTTCTGTGTGTCACTATTATTCATCGATCACCGGTCTGTCATGTCTTGAATCGGGTGCTTAATCACTGTGCTACTGGGGTCTGGTCTCCTTTTGTTAAGATATGTTTATCAAAATTATTTTCGAATATAGTTTTCATCATTTGTCTTCTTGGTTCGGTCATGAAATCTTTTGAACTGAATTATAGTAAACAGTCAGTGGTTTTTTTTTTATGGTTGTGACACCAGGACAGGCCAAAAATAGAATTAAAATAAATTTACCCTCATCGAGTCTGGGCACGAAGAAAATTTAAAGATAAACGGAGATGGGGAGTGTTGTTACTTGTCAGATGTGAAAGGATAATAAGACATGTGTAACGACTATTCAAGACTATTCGTTGTTAATGTAGGCATAGAAAGAGAACCGTAACTAAAGGTAGACTTAACATCGAACTGTCTCAGACAGTCTTATTTAAGTCTACAAGACCCTTCAGCTGAGTTTAACTTTCTACAACATTATCTGGATGATAATTCCTCCAAAAGGTTCTCTCTCTCTCTCTCTCTCTCTCTCTCTCTCTCTCTCTCTCTCTCTCTCTCTCTCTCTCTCTCTCTCTCTCTCTCTCTCTCTCTCTCTCTCTCTCTCTCTCTCTCTCTCTCTCTCTCTCTCTCTCTCCATCTATATATATATATATATATATATATATATATATATATATATATATATATATATATATATATATATATAATTATCTATTTACTTATATATCTATTTATCTATCTATCTATCTATTTGTCTTTCTATATATTTATCCATTTGTCTATCTATATATTTATCTATTTGTCTATCTATTTATTTATTTATTTTTCTATTTATCTGTTTATCTATTTATCTATTTGTCTATCTATATGTTTACCTATTTGTTTGTCTATCTATATGTTTATCTATTTGTCTGTCTATCTCTTTATCTGTTTATCTATCTATCTATCTGTTTATCTATATATCTATCTATCTGTTTATCTACCTATCTGTTTATCTATCTATCTATCTGTTTATCTACCTATCTGTTTATCTATCTGTTTATGTATAAATTTATCTATCTGTCTCACTCTGTGTGTATTTATTTGTTTGTTTGTTTGTATGCTTATTTGCTTTTGTGTTTGTTTGTTTGATTATTTGCTTTTGTCTTTGTTTGTTTCCTCATCTATCCAGGTGAATACTACCATCCTCTTTTTTTTCATCTTTGTAACTGTAAGGGTTATTCATATTTTCAAGTGAAATAGTATTATAATTTATGATAATGATATTCATAGCTTCATCTTATTTTTGTTCTCAATATTTTCGTCTTATGTATTAAAAAAAAATATATTTTGTAAATCCCTGATTATTTCATCATAAACTGAAATTTTATATCTTCTTTTACTGGTATTTTGTTATACTGAAATTAGTTATTTGAGATATATTTGCATCTCTTCAAACTATGGAAGCAAGTCATATATTTTTTTTGCCATTTATAAATGTCACTAGTAACATCCATCCGTTGTTGTTCTTGTTTGAGGTTAAAACCAACCTTGTGTTGGCACGGGCCCTTGTCCAAAGAACGGCCCGTAAGTTATAGGTTATACCTCTTGGGTTGTTTTATCACCTTGGTGGTTCGAAAGTTTCCAAGGTGGTGAGAAACTTTCGAATGTGGTGGGACAGAGACAGATTACTGCTTTATATTAGGTCTGGACGCCCTTCCTAATGCCCCACGATGACTCGATTATCGGTTTGTGGCTTCTTGAGTCAAGCACTCTGGCCACTGCGCTACCGCGGCCCCCAGGTAATGTAGTGTGTAAGTACACTAAATTGCAGAAATAGTATACCTAACGTAATGAGGTATTAGCATTGTACTTATTTTTTTATTATAATATTTAGAGACATTGGTTTTACTAAAGTTCCCATATCTACTCAGTAACTAGTAGAATTTGTATTGGGGACCGACATAGTCATAGTCATAGTCATAGATTTTATTGCCAAATATTTAGAATACATACATGAATAATAGATATATACATTATATTCAGAGGCACTAGCCTGCTGAGCAAGAGCTCCTTGGCAGGCAGTTTAATATACATTTCGCATAAATTGCGTAGTAGGCAAAATACTAGTCTTTTGGGGTGACAGACAAGCGATTAGGCCCACAATGAGGCGTTAAGAAGGGCATTCATCCTTAAATCCGCCGGTCCGATCTTTGTCCACCTCTCAGTGGAGACTAATAGTGACACATAACTTTAAAGAAATAGTATAATTTGCAATTTGATCACTTATACATCTTGACAGTCTCCAGTCCGTTTATTAACACGGATAATGTTTATAGATACTTATACACTGTTATTATCATTATATTATCATATTACTATTTTTTATGATTGTGACAACAGGACCGGCCAAAAAATTAATCTACCCTCATCTGACCTGGGCACGAAGAAAGCATAGAAAGAAACAGAGATGGGGAGTATTGTGACTTATCAGATGTGAAGGGATAATAAGACATGTGTACTGAATATCCAAGAATATTTGATGTTGATGTAGGCATAGAAAGAGAATCGTAACTAAGGAAGACTTAACATCGAACTGTCCTGGACAGTCTTTGTCAAGTCCACAATACCTTTCAGATGTAGTTTTGCAATGGGCGGTTGGTGCCATGGGCCAACCTACTACATGGTTGCAGTTTTTAAGTTCTCTATTAATAAGTCTGTATATATATATATATATATATATATATATATATATATATATATATATATATATATATATATATATATATATATATATATATATATATATATATATATATATATATATATATATATATATATATATATATATATATATATATATATATATATATATATATATATATATATATATATATATATATATATATATATATATATATATATATATATATATATATATATATTATTTTGTATGAGTGACACCGGACGGGTGAAAGGAATTGCTCTTATCCGGGATGGGTACGAAGGAAAGATAAAGCAAAGAGAAACGGCGATGGAGAGTGTTGTGACTTGTCAGATGTGAGGGGATTAATAAAATATGTTCAACGAATATATAAGTGCACTGATTATTATAATGCGAGTTTTCATAATATCTGTATTCTATCATCCTCATAAATGTATCTCAAAACATCTTGGTCTTCCTGTTTTAACCATAACTTTTCCAACACGTTGTAAATTATTTTACAATAAAAAAAAACAGGCTGAGAAATTGTGTCTATTTTAAAGCAATGCAACTTTTAGTGGTATGGAATCAACAGTGGATGTAATTCTATACGTACGTAAATATGTTTAATTATTTTATGCTCTTTTTTGAGGTTTTAACATATATATCTGACTAGGGTATGAAAATCGGTATTCCTCTTTATTCCCTGTGTTTGTTTATTGGTTTGATAGTTTGTCGTTATGTTTGTTTGCATGTTTGTAAGTACGTATATTATTATGGTTTTGGGGTTGGCTTCTTTTTGGCGCCTCAGTTTTGGCACTTCTCTTTTGACGCCGTGAATGGCGCCTTTACTAAATGAAAAATTGGTTGATAAACACTAACCTAACAAAACCTAGCGCACCCTAACCTTGCCTAGCCAAAACAGCGTAGTGCCAAAAAAAAAAGCAACGCCAAAACAGTTTAGTGATAAATGTAAAGGAATCAAAAAGGCGGTGCCAATTAGTCCCATTCCGTGGGTTTTGTGTCTGTATCTGTATTTACATCTGTATGTGTGTTTGTGAATGCTAACATATCCTTATTTTTGCATCCCAGAAAAAAATATTTTTGGTTTGAATAATTTCAATAGTTCATTTTCATATGGTAATGAAGTCGTGGTCTCAGTTGACCTATTCCTGTTGGTTTGTTCGTCACGATAGTCGTTTCTAGTTAATGATACATAAATAAAGAATGGAATTGAGAAAAGTGGATAAATTACATGCAAATTAGAATATGGATTAAAAGGATAGGGTCAAAAATGTAACAATGAAAAGCAAAGCAAAATAGGAAATACTGTGAAAGTAAATATAACACGTAATGAAGAAAGGAAATGAGAAGAAAATAATGGAATAACCTAGTAAGTGGGATACAAAAATAAAAATAAGTGAATTAATAATGAGATATATAATGAGATAAATGAGATAAATGAGTCGTACATATGGGATATAGTAAAATGTATAATTAGAAATGGAAAAATGAGTCAAGGAAATGCAGTAAGAATACCTAAACGAGAATCAGATTTAGAAAAGTAATAAGAATACGTCATGAAGAAATAGATATGGGAAAAGTAAGAAGACTACGTATTTGAGACATAGATAAGTCGAACTAAGAGGATTACATAATGGAGAAAGAAAAGGGAAATATAAAAAGAATACGTAAAGGAAAAACAAAATGAAAAATAAGAAGAATACCTAATGGGGAAACAGAAATGGACAGAAGTGGAAATGAAAGAATACGTAAAGGAAATACAAGAAAGAAAAAATAAAAAAAAATGTACTGTTAAAATGGAAAAAAAGAAAGAATAAGGAAGACGAATACGCAAAGGAGAACAAAAAAGAAATGATAAGAAGAGTACGTAATGGAGAAGCAAAAACAAAAAAGGAAAAGTAAGACGAGAAAGTAATAAATAATAAGAATAAGCTAAGAATGGACGAACTTATGAGAGCGCTTCTCATCATATATTGATATCGAAAGGTATGTCCAATTCATCTGCTCCGGATGCACCTGAAATATTTACATACCTTTGGCCGTTTGTTGACATCAGTGATCGATCCGGACCTGTAAGAGTGTAGATCTGGATAAAAGAGAGAAAAAAGTGAAGAAGAGGATGAGGAGAATAGAGAATATAAGGAAAGGAGAGAGAAAATAAGAAAAACTAAAGAATGAAAGAAGACTGGAGACTTCAAGGATCGATTCGGATTTAAAGAGTAGACTGGATAAAAGAATAAAAAATAAAAAAATCGAATGAGAAAAGGAGAGGTTATAGGTAAATGAGAATGTGGAGGAGAAAGGAAAAAAATTAGAAGAATAGAGTTAGTGGGAAATAGAAAATTAGAAGAGTGAAAAAAAGAAGTTTCGATGAAAGTGGAGGAGAAGGAGAATTATGAATAGGAGCTATATATAGTGTGGAAAAGAAAACGTGTAACTAGAAGTGGTTGAGAAGGTGGAATTGGAAAAGAATAAGATGACTTAAGATGAAAATTGGAAGGCGAAATCTATGATGAAAGGAGGAAAGGACTATATTAGGAGGAGACGAATAAAAAAAAAGAATGAGGAGAATTAACTAAGGAGGAAAATAAGAAAAAAAATAAAGACTTTTAAATAAAAATGGAGAGAGAAAAATGCAGTGGAAATGAGGAAAAGAAGGAAGAGGGGAGGAAAAACAAAAAAGGAGGAAAAGGAGCAGAAAGAGAAGGCAATAAACAGAAACTGGAAGGAGAAAAAGATGATAAAATATCAAAACATGCCACTAATACATTTTTTTCCTTAAATAACTATGAGATTAAACTATGCAGTATTCGAAAGAGCTCCGAGCGATATATGATGGAAGGTCATCACCAGATATCGATTTCGGATCCATTGAAACATTCTGTTTGTGTGTAGTTTATACTGAAAAAAAAAATGGAAATGGCTTTAGCATTTGGAAAATGGGTGGTATCAGGTCTTGATGACTTATTGTGGAATTTTTTTAAGGTTATTCCAAAGGAATTCTAAAGACGCTGCAAAACTTTATATATATATATATATATATATATATATATATATATATATATATATATATATATATATATATATATATATATATATATATATATATATATATATATATATATATATATATATATATATATATATATATATATATATATATATATATATATATATATATATATATATGCATTCAGAGCGCAGTGTAGATAAAGTTTCTTTATGTGTCAGAAAGAATTTTGCAAGAATAAGAACACATACGCACAAGTTTTGTTCTTTGCCATATATTAGGTGATTTTAGTATACTTTTAGGATATCAAATTTTCATCTTTTTATCTGTCATGAAACTTTAATGCCACCTACATAGTATTTCATGATTGTTGTGATATTTGTTAGGTACATTATTGAATATTTAAGGACAAATAAATAAAACACAAGTTTTATATATATATATATATATATATATATATATATATATATATATATATATATATATATATATATATATATATATATATATATATATATATATCTTACTCTTTCACTGGATAGCTATTTTGTCATTAGAGGCTGAAGATATTTTTTTTCCACATTTGCTGGTATGGGCTCTCTCTCTCTCTCTCTCTCTCTCTCTCTCTCTCTCTCTCTCTCTCTCTCTCTCTCTCTCTCTCTCTCCTCTCTCTCTCACTCCTCTCTCTCTCTCTCTCTCTCTCTCTCTCTCTCTCTCTCACTCTCTCTCTCTCTCTCTCTCTCTCTCTCCTCTCTCTCTCTCTCTCTCTCTCTCAGTGTATATATATATATATATATATATATATATTATAGATATATATATTATATATATATTTATATATATATGAGTGTGTGTGTGTGTGTGTGTGTGTATGTGTGTGTGTGTGTGTGTGTGTGTAGTTATTTATGCATTTCTTTACTTTTTTATTCTGTGTGCATGTTTGTGTGTAGATATATCTATATATATAAGAGTAAAGAAAAGCTGATCCGAAATTTGATTATTATGCACGACATAAAACTCTATTTTATTACAGTATGAACTTCAAATACCAAAATTTCTCTAACCCTTACATAGAAAAAATATTCATATTAATTAAGCGTTCTCTGGCTATCGCTATATGCTATATTTGTAGTTTAACTAACCTAACCAAACCAGCCTTTCATAACCTTGTTTCTAACATCATTCAATCCTTCTTTCCTATATGAAGGGTTCATAATTGTTTGCTGTTATGCACTCCATATCAAGTTGATAATGTTGCGAAGCGATTTCTTGAATTGATCCAAATAATATTAAGTTACATCTTATGTTCTTGCAAATGTTGCATTTCTTGTATTCCTCCTGAAATCATAATGGTTTATTCAAACCCCATTTGGCCTTACTTCTATCGATATTTGCCTTCAGGATAAATTATCTTGAAATCAGCAAGACTCCCTTGATCTTTGTCATGATGATCCTTGGAGAATTAAAGAGCAATATCTATGCAAATTTCCATAGGAGAGTAATTATTGTGGATTTGAAAGTGTCTGTTTGAGAATATTATTGTTGCATGTCAGACAGTTGCTGTTGTCTCCTTGGCTTTATAGAAATAAAACTTGTAATAGTTTTTTGGACATATTTACTTATTTTTTATTTAAAGAAAAGGATATAAAGAGTGCTGAAAAGTTTCCAAAGTTTGCCAAGATAAAATCTTTGTATGTGTGTTATCTTGGCCATCTGAAGTTGCTTTTGTTCACCCGTCAAAATACATGATCTCTGTCGAAATCTTTTAGTTTCCTTCAAGATATGGAACCTCCTTTAAGTATTGTTTTGTATTAAGCTTTTCTAGGCATTTATATATCGATCTCATTCTGGAGGATTTTACTATTGCAAGGGTTTATCAATCAAAGATTTCTTTTACATTGTGGAGTTTGTTTGTTTGTTTGTTTCGGTTTTACGTCACGAACTCCCTTTTCAGCTAAGGGCTAGGACGGTTGCCTTCTTGCGAAGGACTTGTTTTGGCAGATGTAATCTATACCTTGAGTGTATGCCCTTACTAACCTCAGTCCGTGACGGGGCGCGAACCCTTGACCTGCCGCCTCAGGGTCGCGGACGCTACCATTTTGCCACGTAGTCTTTACTTTCCATCGAAGATAGGTTAATTGAAGATATTTTTTTCTTCTTGTGTTTTCATATCTCTTTTATATTCTTTAGCGAAACAGTTTTTCTTTTTCTTTTGGAAATATCGGGAGCTAATTCCATTTTACAAGTTACCGTTTGTCTGAGTTAGCTTTATTTGAACACATGCTGCACCTACCGATATCTGTTTCTCGGTTGAAGATTTGCTGACCCCAGGGATCTGTATTGCTTTGTGTAAAGATAATACAGTCGGTGATCAAAGGGTCTGACAAATCCCGATCTTGGAGTTGAGAACATAACTTGATGATGAATTGATTAATAACTGTTTCATCTAGGATGAAAATATTCAGCCTTATATATATCTTTTGACCAATGACATCCATAGCATTTATTTTGGGACAGGTTCTCAAAGCCAAGGAGCATGTACTCGTATGTAATTGTCAGATTGATAAAATTTGCGTGTGTTTACAAACAACGTAACCAACACTAAAATAAAAAAAAATATTGTTTTTCTCTTTGCAAAGCTTGTATCTTTTATTTTGTTATGTCACTCACTCGCACTCACTCCGCTGGCTGCGGGCCTTTGTGGTCCCTTGTCGCCACTACAAGAAACATCCACTGGTTACGGTCCATTGCTTCATTCCACCAGTTATTTGGGTCTTCCAGGGGGTAAAAAAAAAAACATCATTTTGATGATATCAAAGAAAAGAATGATGTTTGTATGTCTTATTATCGTCTCCTCACTTTACAACCCTGCCTGTTATCTTGATTCTTGATTTGTGCTTAAATACAAGTGTGTATATGACTCTCTTCTATGTCAATTTCCAAACCCTGTTTTTATACTACCGAGTTGATTGCCTTTTGGGTCTCGTTTGACAAGTAAATCTCTAAGTCTCTGCTTTATGGTACATATTATTATTATCATTATTATTATTATTATTATTATTATTATTATTATTATTATTATTATTATTATTATTATTATTATTATTATTATTATTATTATTATTATTATTATTATTATTATTATTATTAATTATTATTATTATTATTATTATTATTATTATTATTATTATTATTATTATTATTATTATTATTATTATTATTATTATTATTATTATTATTATTATTATTATTATTATTATTATTATTATTATTATTATAATTAGTGTGACACCGGGACAAACAATAAAACTGCTATCATCAGGCCGAAACACTAAGGAACACAATAAATTAGAAAAAAATGAAAGTCTAAGGGCAAGGTAGAAATAAGGGAATGATCCACAATAGGAGAAGGTCAGGCTGAAAGAATAGTCGAAGTATTGAGGACCTATATATGTGGCAAGATTAGATCCTGATATGACGATAGATCCTGATATGACGATAGATCCTCTTTTTTAAGGAAAGTAGGCTATAAGAATTGGGAATGACACAAGGAGAAAGAGAGTTCCAGAGTCTGGAAGTATATGGTAAGAAGTCACTGCACCAGGCAGTCCTTGAGCTACAAATTTCTACGCAGTACTTGTGAGACCGGGCCGCTTGGAGAGTGTTACGCCGCCTTGGCAGCGGGGGAACTATGCAACTCACAAACTCACCAGAGCAGCGATGGAACCTGTAACAATAGAAGAGAGAAAAGGATAATACCTTACGGCAAAGAGAAAGAGAATCTAGATTAGAAGTAAGAGAAGGGTCACTGATGAGTCTAATTGCCCTAGATTCAACTCTATCAAGGAGATAAGTATAAGAAGAAGCACCCTTGATGTGCGAGAAGTATTCTAAGCAAAGACAGAGAAGACCTTTATAGATTTTAAGTAAATGA
>JAXCGZ010023031.1:72500-75024 GCA_037179515.1 Halocaridina rubra
TGATATATATATATATATATATATATATATATATATATATATATATATATATATATATATATATATATATATATATATATAGAGAGAGAGAGAGAGAGAGGAGAGAGAGAGAGAGAGAGAGAGGAGAGAGAGAGAGAGAGAGAGAGAGAGAGATGAGAGAGAGAGAGATGAGAGAGAGAGAGAGAGAGAGAGAGAGAGAGAGAGAGATTTTCCAGCTGAAATATATTAGCTAAATGTTATAACCAGAACATTATATGTATTTTTTTAATTTATATTTTTCTCCCAAATTTTTTCTCTAATAATGATTATCAGATATGATATTTTTTTAAATGTTAAGATGCTTAGAGAGTTTAAAATAATAATAATAATAATAATAATAATAATAATAATAATAATAATAATAATAATAATAATAATAATAATAATAATAATAATAATAATAATAATAATAAGAATAACAATAATAATAATAATAATCAATAATAATAATGATAATGATAATAATGATAATAATAATAATAATAATAATAATAATAATAATAATAATAATAATAATAATAATAATAATAATAATAATAATAATAATAATAATAATAATATTAATAATATAACTTCTTTTATATTTTGCTTTGCCCATGTTCATAATGTGTCGCTGGTTTTACATACCTCTAGGAGTCTAATGATGATCTTTATTTTTTGTGGTTTCGACTGGATGACCTTCTTCCTAACATCAAGCCTCATCATAGATCTGGGTTTAGATTCTACCGAATTGATATGTGGCTTGCTCCCTCAGTGGCGGAATTTATAATGAATTTAAGGCTCAAACAGAAACTGATTCTTATGTGGACTTGTACTCTCTCTCTCTCTCTCCTCTCTCTCTCTCTCTCTCTCATCTCTCTCCTCTCTCTCTCTCTCTCTCTCTCTCTCTCTCTCTCTCTTCTCTCTCTCTCTCTCTCTCTCTCTTCCTCTCTCTCTCTCTCTCTCTCTCCCTTTCTCTCTTTTAAACTACGTATATGCGTTCTACATGCTTTCATTATTTTTTTTTTTTGTCAAATTTGGAGAACTGAGAGAACACTTTAAATTCTTGACAAGTTTCTCTTATTCTAAGCGACCATTTGCCTTCTTTTCACACACACACACACACACACACACACACACACACACACACACACACACACACACACACACACACACACACACACACACACACACACACACACACACACACACACACACACACACCACACACACACACACACACACACACACACCACACACACACACACACACACACACACACACACACACACACACACAGCAAAGAAGGGATACGGCTCTAAATTATAAACCTGTTTCCTTGACCTTCATAGCTTGCAAAGTTATGGAGAAACTACTAAGGAAACATATCTCTCTTCACTTGGAATCCTTCAACTTTTTGTTAGTGAGACAAAATGGCTTCAGAGAAGGTAGATCAACAGTAACAAATGTATTACAATTTTATAATGAGGTAAGCCGAATCTCACAGGAAGGACAGGGCTTGCAGATTGATGCAAATTCCTAGACTTCCAGAAAGCATTTGACGCTGTCCCGCACGGGAGACTTATTAAGAAGCTGCAAGCAATGGCAAGAACAGGTGGAAATGCTTTGAAATTAATAAAAAAAACATACTTAGAAGGAAGGGAACAGAGGGTTAGAGTAAGACACTCAGCATCTGAATTGAAAAGAGTTAGTAGTGGAGTTCCACAGGGTTAACTTTTAGGGCCACTTTTGTCCTTTGTATATGTAAACGACTTACCAGAATCTGTAAATTCATGCCTGAATATGTTTGCAGATGATGCAAAGATTGTGAAGAAAGTACGAAACGAGAACAATGGTAGAGAACTTCAGGAAGATCTAAATAGTCTGCATGAGTGGTCAGAAAAGTGGCTAATGAAATTCAATACTTCAAAATGTAAGGTAATGAGAATGGGTGCAAGCAAGAAGGCCCAAGCTCGACTACTCGGTGGCAAGAGTAGAACTTCAAAAGACAGAGAATGAGAGAGATGTAAGAGTAAACATACTGACTGGTTTGTCTGCAGAATTGCATATAAATGGCATAGTTAGGGCAGCATATGCTTTCTTAGCCAATGTAAGGGTAGCCTTCAGGCACAGGGACAAGGAAATGTTCAGAAATATTTATATAACCTCTGTTGGGCCAAAACTTGAATAAGCAGCCGCCTTTTGGAATCCGTACTTGAAAAAGCACGTAGTTAAGCTGGAAAAAGTTCAAAGACATGCCACGAAACTGGTGGCAGAAATACGCAATCTCAGTTATGATGAGAGGCTGAGGGACTTAGACTTACCATCACTCGAAGCTAGAAGATTGATGGATGTGACTATTATTATTATCATTATTATTATTATTATTATTATTATTATTATTATTAGTAGTAGTAGTAGTAGTAGTAGTAGTAGTAGTAGTAGTAGTAGTAGTAGTAGTATCCCTTATTATTATTATTTTTTTTTATAATTTACTTCATATTCT
>JAXCGZ010023032.1:5000-7500 GCA_037179515.1 Halocaridina rubra
AGGTAACGTGGCAAAGAAATGGTCTTGAAGTGACTAATTCTACTCGGATTACGGTGACACTTGTTGGAGATCTCATCATTCACCGGACAGTGAAAGAGGACAGTGGAATATATGTGTGTCGTGCTCACAACGTTGCTGGCTCGCGGGAAACACCACCTACGAGTGTCGTAGTTATGGGTAAGAAGCAAATAAACCATTCATACTTAAATAAGGATCCTATTTCTACGCTTTTCATACTTTTTACTATTGATATTAGAAAATTAAGATATAGCTGGGTCACTTTCATTTGTTTATTGATATATCACCATGCACATACATTTATAGGAATCTATAGTGTTCAAATGCACATTATATAATAAATATTTACACTGCATAAGGTAAAGTCATGAATCAACATCTGCCTCTTTGAGGATTCGTTTTAGAACAGCTTACCAGGATGTAGCTTCTTTTCCCTCTCTGTTCGAATCCTGGCAGAACACAATTATTGTGTGCGTGTTTCAAAGCACACTTACATATTGGAGAATATGTGTACAAAAATATACAATATAATCTTCAGTAAATGTTAATTAACTAGGAAACTCTTTAATTAAAATTTTTTGAAAACTTTAATCTCTTTTGATAGAGTAAAAACTATGTACAGGATATTGCAGTCTTCACAGATAGGTATGTATATATGAAGTATACAGCAGTCATAATCTCCCTTATATGGGGGTAGGCTTAGTAAAAGCAAAAACTTAATTCAATTTGGGGAGGAAACTACAAAGGAAGGCAATACCAATTCCTTCCCAGAACCGTATTTAGTGTACTTATACGACACAGGGGAACGCAGAGGAGTAAAAGCAAATCCTTTAACCTTTTTAGCAAGAATATACAGAGCAGAGGAATACCAGTCAAACACGCATACATTTATTTCCACTTTTGTACAATGGTTATTCTTCTAAAATGAAGAGTAACTTATAAGTAGACATGTAATTGAACTAATAAGTAAAAGGGTAATACATACATTCAAATTAAATGTAGCTTTCCTAGAAAATATTAATACTGTAATAAAAATGTTAACAATATTGTTGATAATAAAGTAGTAATAGTAACACTCGATACAGGATTGTTATTATCGGCATCATCACCATATTTGTTTTCCTTACAATGAGAATAATTAGTTCTTAAATCAGAGAACATTGTAAGCGATATCAGTTTACATATAGAGAGGTTAGTCTCAAGGGAAATTGCATTAAATCATTAAGTTTAGTTAATGTGTGAGGAGCAACTATTTGTTCAAAAGAAAACTGTATAGTTTGCCTTTGAAAGTTGCGAAGGAGTGTGAATTTTTAAGATGCTCTGGAATATTGTTCCAGAGTGGTGGCCCTTTAATAGTGATCATCTTTGAACCTGCTTCTGTGTTTGTTCTCTGAATAAAGAGCCCCCTACTCTGTCTTGTGTTGGTTCCCCTTATATCCCAGAATGTATCTAAATCAAATAGCCACCTAGGATATTGATGGTTCAAAACTTTGTTTACAAAAACTTAAATAGCATAAGTGACCTTGTTTCTGCCCGCAACCATCCAAGTTTTTTTGAGAGCTGGTGTGATGTGGTCATATTTTCTTATTCCTCCCAGGGACGCTCCCCAAACAGTTGTGCAGTAATTAATGTGACTTAGGGCTAGAGATTCAACAACAGTTATTTGAGTGGTAGTCTCAGAATTGTCTTTTATACGTGATAAGTACATTAATGTTCCTGTAACCTTTTTGCATACTTTATCCATATGGTAATCAAACAACATATAGTTATCAAAGTGAATTCCTAGGTTTTTGACTATTTTGCTAGGTGTAATGATATTGCCGCAAAAATCAATTGTTGTGTTTTCTGGAATTTGTGCTATATGGAACCTTGGACCAATGAACATGCATTGTGTTTTACTTTCGTTAATTAACAGCCCAATTTCTTGAAAATAGGCTTTTATTTTTGAGAGTGTTTTTTGCTCTTAAGGTTAGTTCTGGGAGGTTTTTAATATCACCACTAAGAAGTAGTTGAGTGTCATCTGCATATTGAACGACTAGACAGTCAGAAATGAAGGAAGATGGATCATTTACATAAATGGAGAAGAGGATAGGACCAAGTACTGATCCCTGTGGAACATCAAATGATACATTTTTGGGCATAGAGATAATGTTGTTAAGACGGATAGATTGCTTGCGATTATATTAGATACTCTCTAAACCAGCTCGGATCAATATTTAGGTTAGAGCCTTTTCTTATAAGAATTTCATGGTTTACACTGTCGAAGGTTTTTGATAAGTCTAATAATACAAGCAGAGATATTTTTTTCATGTCCATAGTTTTATACATACTATTCGTAACTTTGAGCTGTGCAATTTCTGTCTAGAGTTTCTGTCTGAAACAATGTTGGTTAATAGCTAATAGTCTATTTGACTCTAAATATGACATAAGTTGGCATGCAACAATTTTTTTTTATATTTTAGAGAAAATGGGTAGCAGGGAA
>JAXCGZ010023032.1:10000-17500 GCA_037179515.1 Halocaridina rubra
TAGGCCCTCAAGATATAACAGTCCCACCTGGAGGGATGGCCTCTTTCACTTGTGAAGGTGTCAGTGAAGAAGCCACTCCATTAATATCATGGTGGTACAAACCTGCAGCACATCTTCCCCCACGTCAGTTGAACAAAGGTAATGATGATCCAAGATTCACACTTCCTGACAATGGAGCTTTGATTATAAGAGATGTTCGAGCTGATGACTCTGGTATATACACATGCAAAATAACAGCAAGTACTGGAAGAGTGGAACAAGAGGCAATACTGAGAGTTACAAATGAAGCAAGGGAACCAGTTCAAACTCAGCTACCAGCACCTCCATCCAAACCTAGAATACTGTTTGTGAATGAAACTTCTGTACATATAACTTGGATGCCAAACTCCCAGAAAAGTAGTGATGCAGGAGAATGGTATTCTGTTGAATACTGGCGACATGGATGGGAAGAATGGCGCATAGCAGATGCTGTTATGTCTAAGGAATCATGTCTTATATCTCATTTGACACCTAGCTTAGTCTATACTTTTCTAGTTCGAGCTGTAAACGGTAAAGGTGCTTCATTTCCAAGTCCTTGGTCTGATCCTGTCATCCCTAGTCAGGCAAGTAATCCCAACTTAACAACAGACCAAATTCGCCAAGCTCGAAGAAGACTTTCACGCCCTACTGTTACTCTTACAGATGCTTCTATCATGGGATCTGACAGTGTTAAGCTTTCTTGGAAATTCCTCGTTTTGGGAGACTTGGTAGAGGGTGTCTTGGCATACGCTGTAGCTGCTAAAGGGAGAGTTCAAATGACCACTATCTTAGGATCATCATCTTCTTCACATCTATTAAAGGAATTACTACCTAATACACAGTACACATTCTTTCTTGTTCCATTTTGGCAAAGTGTGGAAGGCTCGCCATCCAATTCTTTTTCTCTCACAACGCCAGAAGATGGTAAGTATGAAAGAGTTTTTTTTTTATATCTAAGCACTATTGTGAGTCAGATTTCCATTTAATTCAAAATCGCAAGTCAAATAGTGTGTTTATTTTATTATGTACCATAAACATGTGTTCATTAACAAAATATTAGCTCATGTTTTCCCCATTACTCTTCCTAATTACGAACTGTCTGTATTTTCAAAACTTTCAGTGCCTCTAGTTGCTCCCGAAAATGTACGGATTAAAGTGCATGATGATGGCTTTACACTCATCACCTGGTCTATCATACCTTCTGAAAAAGCCAGAGGAGACGTGATTGGCTATCAGGTGACTCTCACTCATAATGGAACCCACACAACAGAAAGAGTTCAAAGTCCGTGGTTAGAAGCTCGTGGCCTTATTCAAGGGCGTCTCTATACAGTACGAGTAGCTGGATTAACAGCAGCAGGTACTGGTCCTTTCAGTGCCCCAGTACTAATGGATGCAGGGTCCAATGATGCTCTAGGTCGACAAGATATCATCAGTGGTGATTCGGTGTTATATGCACATCCGCAGCCAGCTTGGTTGGTTTATTTGCTTGTTCCTTTAATCATTATTTTTTTCATTGCTACTTTAGTTTATGTTCAGAGATTGCGTCACAAGGCGCCACCATCAAATCCTCCAACAGAACCTTCTTTGTATCAGGATCCAACTATTTACCCAGCTCATCATTCAGTTAATATGTACAGTGAGCAGAAACTGTGGCATCCACATGACAGTGACAAAGAGTCCAATTTGTCCTCGACCAGACTACTTCATTTTGACCAGAAAAATGAATATGCAGAACCAAGAGAACACAGAGCCAATGAAACCACCGAACCATATGCCACAACTACCTTATTAGCAACAGAATCCCCACATCTTGGTCATGGAATTCCATGGAGAAGACATCACAGTGATGATTCAGGTGTCCAGGTCAATTGGTCTGCAATTCTGCCACCACCACCATCATGCCCTCCACCTCATGATTTAGATCTTGGAAATCCGGCAGGGGCAGTAATGTATACAACAGCATCTCAATGCGATAACATAAGTGGCTCCAATGTATATAAGAAGCCCTGTGATGCCACTTCAGAGCATACATATGATGTATACACGCAAGTAACTCCAACAGAGCACAGAGAGGGTTTCCTAACTTTCAGTACTCTCCAAGGACGAGGGTGCCGAAAGCTTCATGATGACTGCCAACCAATTCCTTACGGAGAACCTCCTAGAAGTAACACACATTAGTCTGCATTATGCATCTGTTCAGTACTTGTGATTATCCAAAATAAATACTACAAAGCACATACCTTACTGAGTAAGAGCGTGATTATATAACACCAATAAAGGTGTTAATGATACCAAAGTCATATTATGTAATGTAAGCAGAAATCGTACTTTGCATATGAATATGGTGTTTCTCATGGTGGCTAAATAATGTTTACTTAGAACTTCTGTTGCCGTTAAAAGATAATGGTTACACCTCATTACTGCATGCTAGCAGTAACCAGTATTTGTTGCTCTAGGAAGCTTCTCATCATTCCTATATGCTTAGAATAGTTTCTTAGTCCAATTCATCAGGAATATCTTTGTTTGTGTGTGTAAATATATTTATCAAAGACGCTGTGAAGCAAATGCTGTTATACAAATGATTTTTCAGTCTAGTGCCAAATCAATTTCATTAGTCAGAGCTTAGGCGAAACAGTTATTGTATTTTAGATTATGCTTTATTCCTAGTCACAGATTGTGTATACATGTATATATGTCATAATTTATTTTTTTAAATTAATAATATTGTTGGTACTTGAGAGATGTTTTATTAGACATGCATTTAAAAATCGTAACAATGGTGTTGGCAATTTAAGGTAATACACAACAATTATAAAGAGTAAAGGGTGAAAATAATCCAGAATATATCTATATATGTGCTCGCTTTTGCACTGCAAATTAAACACAGTAATGAAATAATCCATGAAATAGAAAAAAAAATAAAAACGAGGAAAATCTCACTCTTGTGATATAAACAAGCAACAAAATATGAAATACCACATAAAGATAAAGAAATTTAGATAAGTAATAGATATCCAATTAAAAACGAAATTAATTCAAAATTAAAATACAAAATTGCGCTCACACCAATGCACATGGGTATGTACACACACACACACACGCACGCACACACACACACACACACACACACACACATATATATATATATATATATATATATATATATATATATATATATAATATATATATATATATATATATATATATATATATATATATATATATATATATTACAAAAGCTGTAATAAAGAATGAATTATTGAAATTAATAAATCACACAATAAGATAATGTCAAAATCACTATCTAGATTAGAAATGTGGTTAAAATATTTGTTTTTAATTATGGAAGATTTTACTTGGCTGCACTGCAGGCAGAGCAATTACAAGCATCTGGAAGTCATTTCAGGTCAACGATGATCAACAGTTGCTTTTGGACGGTTAAAGGTCAAAGGTTAATTGCCTTATTGCAGAAAATCATTTGCCTTGCTGGTCAACATTTTCGCATGTTGTTAAATACGAATGCAAATACATGCGAATCATAATGTTTTCATTGTATACATATATACATATATATATATATATATGAATCATTTTTTACCCCGACCGGGACTCGAACCTAGGACTTATGATTACTAAGTCAAGACGCTACCACTACACCACAGAAGGTTAAAATATGAACATAGTGGCATTCAGTTAGAATGCGTTCATTCCTAAGTATAGCAGATATAAGCTATAAGGTTGGATTCCTTATAACCTTCTGTGGTGTAGTGGTAGCGCCTTGACTTAGTAATCATAAGTCCTAGGTTCGAGTCCCGGTCGGGGTAAAAAAAAATGATTCATGTTTTCACATATGTAATGTGCTTATATGATAATATATATATATATATATATATATATATATATATATATATATATATATATATATATAATTATAAATCCCAGGTTCAAGTCTTGGGCGGGGTAAAGATTATTCATATTAATACATGTAAAAACATGAATCACATTTTACCTCTGATTATATATATATATATATATATATATATATATATATATATATATATATATATATATATATATATATATATATATATATATATATATATATATATATATATAAGAACATGAGAATAGGGGTCACTGCAACAAGCCTACTGGCACACACGAGGCAGCTCCATTTTTGAAAGATATTTTCAGCATGTCTAACCTATTCTATTCTATTCTACTTATTATTTATTCTATTTTTCTTTTTATAATTTTTTTAATAAGCACTAACCTATTCATACCCACCCTACGCTGTCATATGTCTATCTAATCTACATTTGAAGGTGTCTAAGATATTGGCATTTACTATCCTACTAGGAAGCCTGTTCCATGATTCAGCTACTCTATTGCCAAACTAATTTTTACCAATTTCCCTTCTGAACAGAAATTTATCAAGCTTAAATCCATTATTACGAGTTCTGGATTGATCATGAATTTTTAAAACTTTATTAATATCTCCCTTATTAATCCCTTTAAACCATTTATACACTTCAAGCATATTCCCCCTAACTCTTCGCCTCTCTAGAGAATGTAGATTACGTTTTTTTAATCTGTCTTCATATGGTAGATTTCTGATATTGTGTATCATCTTGGTCATTCTTAGCTGCACTCTCTCCAAGGATTCAATTTCCATCCTGTAATAGGGTGACTAGAACTGCACAGCATAATCTAAATGGGGCTTAACTAATGCAAGATAGAGCTGCAAAATAACTTTTTCAGTCCTATTACCAACACTTCTTGAGATAAATCCTAAAATTTTGTATGCTTTATTTCTGACTGCTTTACATTGCTCTCTTGGCTTAAGATTACTACTCACAAGAACTCCCAAATCCCTTTCACACTGAGAACTCATGATTTCATGGTTATTTAGCTTATAACTCGCATAGTCTTTTATAGTACCCATTTTAACTACTTTACATTTTTCAACATTAAATTCCATTTGCCATTTGTCCGACCATTCAGATAATTTATTTAGATCTTATTGTAAAACATGAATGTCTTCTTTTCCATTTATAATTCTACCAATTTTAGTGTCATCTGCGAAATTACTTAGGTTACTACTGATATCTAAATCCAGATTATTTAGATATACGATGACTAATAGGGGACCCAGTACCGAGCCTTGTGGTACCCCGCTAGTAACTGAGCCCCACTCCGATTTCTCTCCATTTATGCAAACCCTCTGTTTTCTGTCTTTTAACCATTGTTTGATCCATCTTAGAACAGCTCCTCCTATACCATGAGCTTCCAGATTTTTAACTAATCTTTTGTGAGGAACTCTATCAAAAGCTTTGCTAAAATGTAGATATATTGTATCATATTCTTTGCCACAATCTACTGCCTCGAAACTTCTGAATAAAAAGACAGTAAGATTGTAAGGCACGAAAAACACTTTAGAAACCCGTGTTGTGAAAGTTTTATCAGTCTGTGTAATTCTAGATGTGCCCTTATTTTATTTGCAATGATGGATTCTAGAATCTTACCCACTGTTGATGTTAAACTTACAGGCCTATAATTATTTTTTTTATCTCGTTCTCCTTTTTTAAATATTGGTACCACATCTGCCAATTTCCACTCCATGGGTATCGATCCTAAATTTATTGAATTATTAAATAATGCAGTTAGTGGACAACTAAGCTCTTCCTTGCATTCCTTTAATATTCTAGCATATATTCCATCAGGTCCCGGAGATTTATGAGCCTTTAATTTATCTATTTCTTTTATTACCTCCTTTCTCATAATATTTATTGAACTAAGTATATTATCGGGACTGTCTCTGTAAATGGATTCTACCTCTGGAATATATTCCAAGTTTTCATTGGTCAATACAGATAAGAAATAATCATTTAAACATGTACACATCACTTTATCATCATCTGTGATATGGCCATTGGCTACTCCAATTGGTCCGACTTTTTCCTTAAATTTTGTTTGATAATGTTGATAAAACCCTTTAGGATTTTCTTGAGCTTCTCCTGCTATTTTAACCTCGTAATTTCTTTTCGACTCTCTAACTATCTTTTTAACTTCCCTGTTTAACTGTATATATTGCTGCCTCACCTGCTCTTCACCTCTTTTTAGTTTCCTGTATATTCCTCTTTTAATACCTATAAGATTCTTTATTCTATTGTTCATCCATTTAGGGTCATTTTTTCTTGATCTGAAATGTTTCATGGGAATATTGTCTTTCTGACTATTCTTAAGAGTCATGACAAAATTGTTTTATTCCTCATCCAAATTTATATTAACTGACAGACTGCTGTTCTTTCCTGTGAGAGAATTTACTGTATTGATCTTATCTTGTGATAATCCTTGGCCTGTGGTACTCAATTCTCGGGGTAATCTGGTACCTGCGACCTGACCTGCTGGATTAACTACCCACATCTGTACCCCAGAAATCCCTTCCCATACCTCATTAGATAATTTAGTTTTTAAGCCCTGAAAATCTCCTGCTCTAAAGTTTGGAACAATATTCTTATTTTCCTTTGTAGTTTCCTTGAAAATTATGTCAAATTTAATGGAATCATGGTCACTGTTGCCCAATGGTTCACCAACTTCTAGATTTGTAACCATATTCTCTCTATTACTAAGAACTAAATCCAGTATATTCACCCCCCCCCCCGTGTTGCTTCAAGTACATGCTGAAAAAGGAAATTGTCTCCTACTACTTCCAAAAACTCCTTAGAGCTACTATCACCTGTTATGGTTTCCCAGTTAATATTTCTAAAATTAAAATCGCCTACAATGCAAACTCTATCTGACCTGGTCACTTTAGAAATATCATCGCATATAATTTGCGAATTTATATTATCTAGATCAGGTGGTCTGTAGACTACTCCTACAACTAGACTTTCTATATTATTTTTAATTTCAACCCATAATTTTTCTGCACTGCGATCCTCATTATAAAGTTTATATTCTGTAATTATGTACTCAGATTTAAAGTGTATGCTCTATAAATTAATCCAACTTTCACTAATGCATATTATATCCGGTCTCTCACTACATACTATGGCTCTCAGTTCTTCTATCTTGTTACCTAAACTACAGCTATTTGTATAATATACTTTTAAACATTCTCTAGGTTTACCCTTCTTGTGGCTATTATTTTTGTTAATATTTGTTCTATGTAACAAATGGTTATTATCCTTAAACTCCCAGTTATTTGACCCACTATTTACTGAACCCTTACTGACTAATTTCTCTGTACAAGTATTATTTATTTCATTATTAGTATCTAACAAAACCCCCCTACCGCTCTAGTTATCATACCAGCCAATACCGAGACACCTGAATTAGAAAGATGCACTCCATTCCTTTGAATACATATGCTTACGACTAGTGAAGTGATCCCACCCGTCTATAAAACCTATGTTATTCTCCCGACAGAAGACTTTCATCCTAGCATTAATTCCTATAGCTCGAGACCACCACTCTGAA
>JAXCGZ010023032.1:32500-35000 GCA_037179515.1 Halocaridina rubra
AGAATAAGTATGATTTCCTGGCAAAAGTATAAATAAGAAATAGAAGAGTAGAAACAAAGGCACACTGGTTATACGAGTGATTTTAGAGGGAATGCTATGGAGAATCCCATACTTTTCAGCACTTTGTCATAGGGATACGAAAGGTCTAAGAATAGTTGGGTTGGAACAGGCAGACTAATCCACCCCCTCATATTGTAGAGATGAGAGAACAGGGTTTAGTACTAGAGAACTTCATCTTTTCAGTTAGAGAAGTATACAAAGCGTCGATGATATATAGTGCACCATTGTTTGTAGAGCTTTGCATCATAAATGAAATGCCGATGGAGTACGACGAGATTCAAAGATTCCCAAAACAAGCATACATGGCGCCTATCTTCAAACACGGAAGGTGAGACACAGCACTAACTATAGGCCTGCTTCAGTGGCTGGCAAAGTTTGCAATGTTATGGAGAAACGACTGAAAAATTCATTCCTCTTCACTTGGAGTTTTTTCATTTTTGTTAGTGAGACAATATGACTTTTGAGGAGGAATATCTTCACTAACAAACTTGCTGGAATATTATGATAATGTAAGCCTCTTCACACACACACACACACACACACACACACACACACACACACACACACACACACACACACACACACACACACACACACACACACTCACACACACAAAATGACAGGGCTGGGCGTATTGCATATTCTAAGATATTTTGAAAGCGCTTTGATGCAGTTTTACTGGGGAGACTCATTAAGACACTTCAAGTAATGGCAAAAATATGAGGAGATGTCTTGGAGAAGATGGAAACTTATACAGACGGAAGGGAGCAGTGGGTCATGGAAAGATATGCAGTGTCTGACTAGAGGAAGGCTAGCAGTAAGATTCTTCAGGAGATCAGTTTAGATATGTTTACAGACGTTGCAAAGATTGTTAATGACGTTTGTGTGTGTGTGCGTGCGCGCGCATGTGTATGTGTGCATTTGTATGTGTGTGTTTATGCCTTATATATAGCTATTAATCGCCATTATGGGGGGTGAACACAGAAAGAGTAAAAGACGAAATAGGGATAGAGACCTTTAGCAAGACCTAAATACTCTTCATGAGTGGTCAGAAAGAGTGGCTAATGATATATGCTGCCTCCAAATTTAAAGCAAATGAGAACGGGAAAGAGTACAAAGGGTTCATGTTTAGCTATGCAATAGCAGGAGTGGAACTTCAAGAATCATCGAATGATCTAGGAGTAGATGTGTTGGCAGATCTGTCTCCGGAAGTGCAAATCAGTGATACAGTGCAGGCAGCGTTTTTTTTTTTTTTTTTTTTTTAAGCAAACATAGCTGTTGATTTTAGGAATAATGACAAAGATACTGATATCAGGCCTGAGCTTGATTATGTGGCACCTTTCTGAAATCAGCACTTAACAGATCATATAAACAAATCGGAAACATTTCAGACACATATTGCTAGGCTTGTGACAGAGATACGAACCAATACTTTTGGGGAAAGGCTGAAGGAGCTAAACTTACCACCACACAAAAATTAAAGATAGAGAGGTTATACAGGAAGAGATTTTGCGCACATTCATATAAACAAAGTTTTACATAAAGTAAAATATGAAAACATTCTCCATAAAGATAATATTTAGCCAATATAATGAAGATATAAGTTGTTAGCAATGGCAACATTATATCGAAATATTTTTTTATATTGAAGAAATGATGTATCTGCTACTAGCAAGCTTGAGCTGATGAAGATATTACACAAACGCACTCCCTTAGCCAATTATTACAATATAAGCATCAGGGAGCAACAACGATGACTAAATATGTAAATAAAAAAAAAATAAAGCATAAATATATAAATATATGAGTAAATAGATAAATTAAAACTTAAATAAGTGAATAACTAAATGAAAACTTGCAGATGAATGAAAAATAAACTAAGAACTAATTCATAAATAGGAGTGTTGAAAAGGACAGGCGTTTCATAACCTCTCTGACAACGAAAGTATAATAATAAATATCACCGGACCTTGTAAATATATATGCTATGAAAAGCCAGGGCACATTCATCTATACTTCTAATCACAATCACCTACCAAAACAAGGATTATTGTTGAATATGATAATAAAAATAGCAAATCAAGGGATAAGCCGCGTCAATATGCCAATCTTCCAGCCATGGCCCCAGGGGTATTATTATTTTGTGCATCGTGCAACTGTAATCTTCCCACCTTCAGTGTTTTAAAGTCTCATCGTCTCTTCTATTGAGAAAAGTATCATCTTTCCTTTCATTGGCTTACTTCAATATAAGAATTCTACAGATCTTTTTTTATATAATAACATTGAAAACAGAGCCACACAGTTCTCTGTAATTCAAGAAACTTGGATTTGGTTGTTTGTTTTGTGTATCAAGGGAAGAGGTAACATTAGATTCAATTTTGCGGTTAACGAGGCTACAGGTCATAGGCAACCTTCTAAGCAAGATCATCTTAAGCACTAG
>JAXCGZ010023032.1:50000-72500 GCA_037179515.1 Halocaridina rubra
TATTTACATATAAATTTAAGCAACCTCTAATGACAATTAAGGGTTATATTATGATGACGGAGACACTTTTGAAGATTTTCTCTGTCCAATATTATCGCACCAATAAGGATGGAAATATCAGCCTCATGTCTCTTCTCACAGCAAAATCGGTCGTACACTACCCTTATAGTTCCAAAATACACGCATATTCATATAAGGAAGAGAGATATGAAAATCGTTTCTCTAAGATATACTTACGGCTCTCTGAACTTTTCATCTCTCAGTCTGTTATTCTAAAGCATGTCATGGAATAATCTTTCTATCGGTCTGGTATTAGTTACGGTTGAGAAAGAAGCCCTGAGTCCACTGGAGAGTTAATGAAGCGTCAGGTGTGTCTAATCGGCAATAAACACAGCCTCATTTCTAGAAGGTCATCCTACCCTTCCTCCATTAGCACATACTTCCCATAGCAATGGATTTTATAGTCACATTCCATCTTGAAAATTATAATGCCACGTTTGGTACAGATTTTTTTCTTGCACAAACGTTTATCACTAAATATATATGCATAAGCTTCATCTGCTTATATTCCTTATATCACCTAATTAAGCAACCTATCTTTAGTGTACAAACTAAACCTGATGGCTAAGATATGAGAGTTGGCTGACCAACAAAGAAACTACGATTATCCAACAGTCTGTTTGAATCAGTTTTCAATTTATTGCAGGCTATAGGTCATATTAAGGGTAAAACAACAAAACCCCCCAAAAATATTCTACAAGGTATTCATACATTCTGACTTTCATGTCACAGTTTAAAGCTTGTCCATGCTAGTATCGTCCATAAACATTTTTCTAGATAATGAAGACCTAATGCTAATTAGACATAGATTATCTAGATATTTGAGGTGCAAATTGCAATTAGTACAAAAGAGACAATATTTTCTTAGTCGAAGTTTTCAATGGATATTTATATTTATTGTGTTTCATTCTGACAAGATAAATTATGCAAATCGCCTTGTAGGCTGCGGAAAAAAAAGTAACCATGGAAGGATAATTATTTGAACGTCATTGAGAATTTGTCCTATAATATTTGTGTTATTTAGGTTTATTGCAATACTTTAAGCTGATTTCCTAACACAGAATCTTATTACGTGAGTCAGTCCAAATCAAACCAACAAAAAGCCAAAGCCAAAAAGATAATAGACAAAGTAAAGAGTATAAGTACTAAAATCTACGACATAATAAGATTATATACTTTATAGTCAACTCAAAGCTTAAAGATAATTTCTCTATTAACAAATATTTAGCATCATATAATAGTAATGTAGGTAAAAGCAATTAATAATAATAAATAGAACTTATACAAACTAAATTAATTAAGAATAGTAATACTTAAATTCTCACAATTTGACCAGACCTATGATGGGGTACAGATTCTGGCGAAGTTATAGGAACAGGAATGAAACTATCAAAGTCAGAATTTCCATCAATAACTTCATGCTCTTGATCACTGTTGTCTTGAGTATTACTGGAATCACAATGTGAAGTAACTCTTGTAGGAATAAAAGGCAATATCTGGATATAATTACCATCATCAGGTTTTATTCTTTACAGAGCAAAATGCATTCCTCTGAACTGGAAGGAGTGTATCTTGGCATAATTTCATCAGAATGTCGATTCCTTACAATATCACTAATTTTTCTAAGCTGCACTTTATAGCTGCGAACTATAAAAGCTAATATTACTTCCGGCTTTATACCTTTCACCCAAGATTTACATGACCACAATTTTTCACAAAGATTGACTCCCTTACATTATACTCAGATTTTTCAAATTTACAATCGTTATGCAGTGCCCTTTCTTTCTTATCTTGAGGTTTTATTTTTTCTTCTAACCCCTTGAAATCCCGATTAAGCATGAATTCAGAGGAAGCTTCACTTATGACAGAATGTACAGATCGTCTATGGTTCTGTAAAAAAAAAATACATATGCTTGTATTAAAATCCTCATCAGTAAACTTACTAAGACCTTCCTTGAATTACCTTATCACCTGCTCGGCCAACCATTAGAGAGGTTGAGTGGTGCAGGTGTTACATGTTTCATAACATTCATCTTCAGAAAAAACTCCATATCTAAGACACAAATTGACGAGCATTGTCTGTTACAATTATGTCTGGCAAAACAAAATTGCGAAAAAACTTTTGTCTTAACCTAGCATTGGTAACTGATAATATGACTGACTTGGCCAGATGGATATCCGTTAATTTAGTTTAGAAGTCTACAATCAGTTGATAAATAATATTCTCCCTCTGGACCAGCAAAATTCATATGAAGTCTGCTCCAAGACTTATTAGTGTCAGGGAATGATAATCCCGTAGAATGTGAAGCCTGATTGTTCATAAAATAGACCTCACATGATCTATTTTCTTCTGAGATGTCCTGGTCTAAATTAGGCCACTCAACGTAATTTCTAGCTTCTTCTTTCATTGGATTAATTCTATTATGACCAGCATTTAATCGCTCCATTATAGTACCATGAATATCAGCAGCTATAAATACTCGGTTCCTAAACAAAAGAACATCATCATAAATGCTTAAATCACTTTTAACCGTAGCATATTTAGACAAAAGGGGATAATTTATTTAACCATATTAAACGCAATGGAAAACTTTACTTAGAACAGGGCCACTCTTAGTCCTAGCCATGACATTATCGAATGAAATGCTATCATTACTCAATGCTTTGAAAACATGAATGCATTCATAAGCGATACAAGAATCCAAATTCAGAATCCGACACTGGCAAACAGCTCAGTGCATTAGTCGCTACACTATTGTCTTCTCCTGCAATAAATCATAAATCATAATCATATTGGAACAACAAAGGGACCCAACACTATACTTTGGCATTGGCATTTACCAGAATCTGTTTTCTTCATCCAAACTATCCAAGCAAGGTGTTGTGATCAGTTCTGATCACAAATAAACAATTCAAAAGGAAATATTTAAACTTCTTTACAACATAAGCCAAAGCAAGAGCTTTCTTATCCAAGTGGGAGTAATTTAATACCACAGCAGAAAGCTTTTTGATTGCAAAATATGTTGATTTTGCAATATCATTCATCTCTCGCATTAATGCAAAACCAACCACCACTGGCAAAGTACCAACTTCTACATTAACAGAATGATTTCCATCAAAATTAGCAAGCAAGTCAGACTTGGAAAACTTTGCTTTGACTGTTATGAAATTATTAGCCTCCATAAAAGGCCATTAGAATTTGGTATCTTTCCATAAGAAATTATATATATATATATATATATATATATATATATATATATATATATATATATATATATATATATATATATATATATATATATATATATATATATATATATATATATATATATATATATATATATATATATATATATATATATATATATATATATATATATATATATATATATATATATATATATATATATATATATATATATATATATATATATATATATATATATATATATATATATATATATATATATATATATATATATATATATATATATATATATATATATATATATATATATATAATATATATATATATATTTGTATATATATATTTATATATATATATATATATATATATATATATATATATATATATATATATATATATATATATATATATATATATATATGTATATAACCAAGAATGCACATTACATATGTGAAAACATGAATAATTTTTTACCCCGACCGGGACTCGAACCTAGGACTTATGATTACTAAGTCAAGGCGCTACCACTACACCACAGAAGGTTAAAAGGAATCCAACCTTATAGCTTATATCTGCTATACTTAGGAATGAATGCATTCTAACTGAATGCCACTATGTTCATATTACAGATTCCCCAACCTCACTCGTGGCTTCATTATAGCATTTAATTCAAGTCCCAATCTCATTCGGGCCATGAAATAACCAAGGAAGCACATTACATATGTGAAAACATGAATAATTTTTTACCCCGACCGGGACTCGAACCTAGGACTTATGATTACTAAGTCAAGGCGCTACCACTACACCACAGAAGGTTAAAAGGAATCCAACCTTATAGCTTATATCTGCTATACTTAGGAATGAATGCATTTTAACTGAATGCCACTATGTTCATATTACAGATTCCCCAACCTCAATCGTGGCTTCATTATAGCATTTAATTCAAGTCCCAATCTCATTCGGGCCATGAAATAACCAAGCAAGCACATTACATATGTTAAAACATGAATAATTTTTACCCCGACCGGGACTCGAACCTAGGACTTATGATTACTAAGTCAAGGCGCTACCACTACACCACAGAAGGTTAAAAGGAATCCAACCTTATAGCTTATATCTGCTATACTTAGGAATGAATGCATTCTAAATGAATGCCACTATGTTCATGTTTTCACATATGTAATGTGCTTGCTTGGTTATTTCATGGCCCGAATGAGATTGGGACTTGAATTAAATGCTATAATGAAGCCACGAGTGAGGTTGGGGAATCTGTATTATGAACATAGTGGCATTCAGTTAGAATGCATTCATTCCTAAGTATAGCAGATATAATCTATAAGGTTGGATTCCTTTTAACCTTCTGTGGTGTAGTGGTAGCGCCTTGACTTAGTAATCATAAGTCCTAGGTTCGAGTCCCGGTCGGGGTAAACAATTATTCATGTTTTCACATATGTAATGAGCTTGCTTGGTTATTTCATGGCCCGAATGAGATTGGGACTTGAATTAAATGCTATAATGAAGCCACGAGTGAGGTTGGGGAATCTGTAATATGAACATAGTGGCATTCAGTTAGAATGCATTCATTCCTAAGTATAGCAGATATAAGCTATAAGGTTGGATTCCTTTTAACCTTCTGTGGTGTAGTGGTAGCGCCTTGACTTAGTAATCATAAGTCCTAGGTTCGAGTCCCGGTCGGTGTAAAAAATTATTCATGTTTTCATATATGTAATGTGCTTGCTTGGTTATTTCATGGCCCGAATGAGATTGGGACTTGAATTAAATGCTATAATGAAGCCACGAGTGAGGTTGGGGAATCTGTAATATGAATATAGTGGCATTCAGTTAGAATGCATTCATTCCTAAGTATAGCAGATATAAGCTATAAGGTTGGATTCCTTTTAGCCTTCTGTGGTGTTGTGGTAGCGCCTTGACTTAGTAATCATAAGTCCTAGGTTCGAGTCCCGGTCGGGGTAAAAAATTATTCATGTTTTCACATATGTAATGTGCTTGCTTGGTTATTTCATGGCCCGAATGAGATTGGGACTTGAATTAAATGCTATAATGAAGCCACGAGTGAGGTTGGGGAATCTGTAATATCAACATAGTGGTATTCAGATAGAATGCATTCATTCCTAAGTATAGCAGATTTTTAGCTATAAGGTTGGATTCCTTTTAACCTTATGTGGTGTAGTGGTAGCGCCTTGACTTAGTAATCATAAGTCCTAGGTTCGAGTCCCGGTCGGGGTAAAAAAAAAATTATTCATATATGTATATATATATATATATATATATATATATATATATATATATATATATATATATATATATGTATGTATGTATATATATATATATATATATATATATATATATATATATATATATATATATATATATATATATATATATATATATATATATATATATATATATATATATATATATATATATATATATATATATATATATATATATATATATATATATATATATATATATATAAAATATATATATATATATATATATATATATATATATATATATATATATATATATATATATATATATATATATATATATATATATATATATATATATATATATATATATATATATATGCACAATCACACTCCCACACACACATACGGAGGAGGTTTTTAAAATGCTAAAAGAAAAGTAATTACAAAATTGAAAAAGAATATTGTAGCAATACAATGATTAAAAATGCTCTTTTATTTAGCATTTTTAAAACTCAAAATACAAACAGGCAAAAAATATTCACTGGCAATAACAAAATATATGTTTTTTGCATAATTTACGTGACAAACTTCACATATTTACATTAAGGGAGAGTTTCTTATTTTTTATAGACATACTTTCAGGAATTTTTATTTCAACTGGATCTTTTCCTTTACATAATATTTTAAAATCTTTTTACATATGCTTCCACAGTGACTGTAAATAGAGGACTGAAGAGGCCTATATGCAAATTCTTTCGGTCTGCAACTCCTCCCAGCATGCTCAGACCTTTGGACGACCAGTGACCTCGCTGTTTAGCCTTTATAACAGCTTTCACAAGCTGTTCACTTATATAATTACCTATTAAATTGACGAACACCAGAGTGAAGGTGTTATAGCCTTGTGGTGGTAGGAATTTCTTAATTAGAAATGAGTATCATAAACCCCATTTAATTTTATTTGTGGAAAAAATTTGTTGCCACTCTAAGGTTTACATTTAAATACTTACAAATTTCATCACTTTGAAAATGAAATATTATATATACCTCTTCTCTTTCAGCCGTATGCAATATTGGTTTTGGGTTGAAAAGATTATTATTATTTTTTTTTCTTTTTTGAGAAATGAATGAAATTCTTTTGGGAAGCCATTATATAGAAAGTAGTTTCTTAATACTTCAATTTCATTATGTAGAAGATTAAAGTAACTAGTTAAATTTCATATCCCGTGCAGAGAGGTGGAAAAGGTACTGAATTCATATTTATAATATACATTACTGATAAATTTAAACCAGATCTTGCATAGGATTGTTTACAATACACTGTTGTTGTTAATTTACTATTTTTCATTCCAATTGTGATATCGAGAAAACGTAATTTGTGGTTTCTTTCTATTTCTTCAGTGAATTTTATTTTAGGGTGTTTGTTGTTATTGCATTTGTAAAATTTAAGCAAGTGGTTTGTTTCCTTGAAAATAATGATCATGTCATCAACATATCTTCTCCCGAAAAAATAGGATTAAATTCCACTGGACATTCTTCCAGCCACATTACTTCATTTAAGGCAAGAAATATATATATGTAAGTGAAGCGCTAAGAGGTTTTACCATTGCAAGACCCTCAATTTGTTTTTAATAATCATCATTATATGTAAACAATAAAATTTCGGTTACTATAATTAGCTATTTTCTAAGAGATGCTTTGTCCATATCACGAATGGTCGAAGTGCTTTGAATATTGTTCGCACATGTGGGGTACTTATATCTCCTTGAAATAGTTGAATCTCAGGCAGTCAGACTCTTCAATGATTCTTCTCTTACTTCTTATTTGTATCCTCTTTCTATATGCTGATCATACCTTTCTTTTTTTATCGATACTACTTATTTTGCTTTTTATTTTTACTGCTTTCATTATCTTCTTTCATTTCTGACTGTCTAGTCGTACAATATGCAGATGACACTCAACTACTCCTTAGTGGTGATATTAATAACCTCCTAGAGCTAACTTTAAGAGCAGAAAACACTCTGTCAAAAATTAAAACCTATTTCCAAGAAATTGGGCTGTTAATTAACGAAAGTAAAACACAGTGCATATTTATTGGTTCAAGGTTCCACATAGTACAAATTCCAGAAAACACAACAATTAATTTTTGCGACAATATTATCACACCTAGCAAAACAGTCAAAAACCTAGGAATTCACTTTGATAACCACATGTTGTTTGATTCCCACATAGATAAAGTATGCAAAAAGGTTACAGGAACATTAATGTACTTATCGCGTATAAAAGACAATTTTGAGACTACCACTCGAATAACTGTTGTTGAATCTCTAGCCCTAAGTCACATTAATTACTGCACAAGTGTTTGGGGATCTACCACTAAGACTCAGATAAACAGAATACAGAAGCTTATTAATTTTGCAACTCGAGTTGCCCTGGGAGGAATAAGAAAATATGACCACATCACACCAGCTCTCAATAAACTTGGGTGGCTGCTGGCAGAAAATAAGGTCGCTTATGCTATTTATGTTTTTGTATTCAAAATTTTAGACCATTATTATCCTAGCTGGCTATTTGATTTAAAAACAGTCAGGGATATAAGGGGAACCAACACAAGACAGAGCAGTGAGCTCTTTATTCACAGAACAAACACAGAAGCAGGTTCAAAGATGATCACTATCAAAGGGCCAACACTCTGGAATAATATTCCAGAGCATCTTAAAAATGCATCCTCCTTTACAGCTTTCAAAGGCAAACTATATAGTTTTCTTTTGGACAAATAGTTGCTGCTCATTAAGAACTAATTATTCTCATTGTAAGGAAACAAATATGGAAATGATGCCGATAATAACGATCCTGTATCTAGTGGCATACTTACTACTTTATTATTAACATTATTGTTAACATTTTTATTACAGCATTATTATTTTCTATGAAAGCTACATTTAATTTAACTATATGTCTAACCCTCTTATTTATTAGTTTAATTACATGTCTACTTATAAGTTACTATTAATGTTGAATAACCATTGTACAAAATGGAAATAAATGTTTTGATTTGATTGATTTTGCTGATGAGGCCGTAACACTAGCCAAACGGCCTCGTCTCACAAGTACTGTGTAGAGATTTATAGCATGTGGATTGGTCGGTGCAGTGACTGCTTCTTCTCTTCCGCCTCCTTTTATCTTTCCTAATTTTAATGACCAATGTCACTTCAAAAACCTAATATATCATCATCTCAGGAGTTAATCTTGCCATATCTCTAGGACTTCATTACTTCGACTATTTTTCTTCAACCTGTCCTTTTCCTATTGTGTCTTTCTCTTATTTTTGACTTGTCCTTAAACTTCTACTTTTTCTTTATCTCATTGTATTCTTGGTGCTCTTGACTGATGAGGGCAATTTTATTGTCTATCCTGGTGTCACACTCATAAAAAGATATATTGCCCAACACAGTCCGCTTAACTACGCAGTGACCTTAAGAATAATGATTTCATGGAACTGATGCACCATACAGGATTGCCAGGTCTTGACATAATTGGAGAATTTTTGTCAGAAATCTCGTGTTCCTGAAGAACTGACAATTTTTAGGTTCAAAATAATTGATGACATTATTTGTATCTTATTTGTCATATTGTTCCATACATTGCCAGTGATATGCAAACTTATCTTGAGAGAATTAATTAGAATTGAAAAAAAAAATCCACAGCCATTGTTTACGTTTTTACATAAATCAGGCAAGTGTATGTGCGTGAGATAATTCAAAGAAGAGACTCCATCTATTGTAAGAAACTTCTTAACACTACTGCCAGTTACCTAACGTACAGTATCGTCACTCTTCTCAGACATCTAATATTAGTTTGATGAACACGATGTCCCACTTAGCAATTTTTTAGTTCTAAGTACTGATGGAGCATCAAAACTATGTTCCATTCATAACTCTTAATATGCTAAGAATAAAGAACATTCTCTTCATTGTATATTGGTTAAATGTATATGCCACAGATTAAGCCTTTGCTGAATTGCCTATGCATCTCTCATTCCTCCTCAGTGAAGTTGCAAGCGGTTTGAATTTAATATTGAGAGAAGGAGTGCCTATGATAAACTGTTTCACGTAATGAATGTTCATATTCCTGAATTACATCCCTCCAAATATCTCAGTCTATCGGAGATTAGGTGATTGGTAAATGGGATTGTTATTAACTCAGTTATCACTCAATGGGATGATCCCACAGATTTCAGTTCTGTTAGTTATATCAAAAATTGTATTTATAAAGCATTACTTGGAATGCTAAATGACTCGCCATTATTATCTTTAATTGATAATTGCCTCCCCAGTGACAAATTACTTCGCACAAATAGCTGCTCAGTGTCATAAGTTGATGGACTTGAAAGGTTTTTACATATCATTAAGGATTAGAAAATCTAAGGATGAATTCATGAGAATATATGAATATGCTGAAAACACATATTCAAGACTTATGATGGACATCCTTTTTGGAGCTAACTTTTACTAAGAGCTACCAGAAACACAATTTTCAAGTGATCAGGTATTTAATATATATATATATATATATATATATATATATATATATATATATATATATATATATATATATATATATACATACATACATACATATATATATATATATATATATATATATATATATATATATATATATATATATATATATATATATATATATATATATATATATATATATATATATATATATATATATATATATATATATATATATATATATATATATATATATATATATATATATATATATATATATATATATATATATATATATATATATGTATATGTATATGTATATATATATATATATATATATATATATATATATATATATATATATATATATATATATATATATATATATATATATATATATATATATATATATATATATATATATATATATATATATATATATATATATATATATATATATATATATATATATATATATATATATATATATATATATATATATATATATATATATATATATATATATATATATATATATATATATATATATATATATATATATATATATATACATATATGCATATAGACATATATATATATATATATATATATATATATATATATATATATATATATATATATATATATATATATATATATATATATATATATATATATACATATAGACTATATATATATATATATATATATATATATATATATATATATATATATATATATATATATATATATATATATATATATATATATATATATATATATATATATATATATATATATATATATACATATATGCATATAGACATATATATATATATATATATATATATATATATATATATATATATATATATATATATATATATATATATATATATATATATATATATATATATATATATATATATATATATATATATATATATATATATATATATATATATATATATATATATATATATATATATATATATATATATATATATATATATATATGTATATATATATATATATATATATATATATATATATATATATATATATATATATCTATGTATGTATGTATGTATGTATGTATGTATGTATGTATGTATGTATGTATGTATGTATGTATGTATGTATGTATGTATGTATGTATGTATGTATGTATGTATGTATGTATGTATGTATGTATGTATGTATGTATGTATGTATGTATGTATGTATGTATGTATGTATGTATGTATGTATGTATGTATGTATGTATATATATATATATATATATATATATATATATATATATATATATATATATATATACATATATATATATATACATATATATATATATATATATATATATATATATATATATATATATATATATATATATATATATATATATATATAATACATCTTTCAATGCTTTACTTAGTCATCTGTGTCTCAGTGAGGGTTGACCGCCTTATAATTTCCAGTGAACTATAAAGGAGAATAGTATATAAAATCAAAACTGAGATTATGCTTGCATTTGCTTCACAAATAAGAAAAAACTATTTGGCATGAGTAAATTAAAGAAATAATATGTTATGCTGCATACTGTAATTATAGGCAGATTACATAAAAAAAATAGGAATACAGTGTACCTCCATAGTGCCTCTAGAATAGAGACATGAGATTAAACCTCTCACAAACAAAAAGAATCCTATAAAAAAAAAGGATAGTTACAAGCAAATGCTGTACTGTATTCGAGTTAACCTACTTTTCTATATCATCACTAGTAAGTTTGATAAGGTGAGGGTTATATATCTTTTGTTGTTTTATTTTCCGGTCAACAATTATATTTTCTATAGTCTCAGCCATAATGCACCTGATTTCTTGAGAAGAATGACCTGCAGATCTTGAGTCCAAAGGAAAGGTGGCCTGTTCCTCTTCATAGAGAGGAAAGGTTCAAATCAGGGATGTCCATAGTACATCTGATCACCAGGAGAATATTCATAAATAATAATTAAAATAAAAAAAATATGCACCATATAATTTAAGCACATATTGGTTTGAGGAATGAGAAGTGCTGGGTATCTGTATTGAAATGAGTACATGGAAAAATTTAAGCAGCTATACCTACAAAATCAGTGTATGTTGAAGCAAGAACTGGCCAACTTTTAATATGCCGGAAAGGTCTTATCTGAACAGGTGCAAACCTACCTTACATACTATACGGTACTTTTAAACCATTAAAAAATGGTGATTTCTGCCTCAAAGGTACTTGTCGAATAGCTTGGACCTTGTTCAACCACATATGTTAAAAATATCATAGATTCAAAAAGGCTACTGTGAGTCTGTGGATTGTGTATTCCCTTCTGAACCGCTTTACAATCCTGATTTTCTTCAGTTCAAGTCTGAATGACGTCTGTAGATTTGCAAATTTAGTCAGGGCATTTTCTGGCTAAAATAATAATCATGTAGCTGTGCTCAAGTTTTTTTTTAATGCACTAGGCAACAGTATGCAGATTTATGAATATCAGGATTAAAGCTAAGTTGAATTATACGATAATAGAACTATTGTTTTAACTCACTTTCAGTTTATCAGTATCCCTTCGAATCATATTCCACTGGCTAAACTGATAAAGAAGATCATGCATAAGGGGAAACAGATTGCCCTCTTACTTATAAACAGACAAGATAACACACTGCATTATTAGAACTTATTTTCTGCCTTCTTTATTCATGTTTGTTTGGTAGATTGATATGATAATACATGCAGAATTACCAATGCTTATATTCAACATTACAATCAATATCTAATTACCATAACTACCTAAATTTCATTTCAGTTAGTAATTTCTAGATATTTCATACACTGCCAATTCTTGTACAGCATGGTAGCAATTTTTCTTAACGGCTTTGAGTATCCTGAAGATATTTCAATGATCTATTACAAAGACGGGACATAGTTTCTGAAGGCAATAGAAAATGCAATAGTCACTGTTTCCATCTGTGGTGGTCATTGTAACAGATGACAGGCCTGAATGTGTTTCTTGTATAATACCTGCTTCAAAAGAATGCATAACATATTAATAAATATCTTTGGTAAATTTTTACAATTTCGCCCATCTCAGTTTGGAGGTGAAAATTATATTTTTGATATGGTTATTGATGTGTATTGAATGAATATAACCTTGAAAACCGTCGGAAATATATGCTTCCCTAACATAGAAATAATAATTTACGATATATTCCTTATGGTTTTTACCTTCTTTAGGACTGTAATCTTAAAAACAGTAGTAAATTCATAATTTTAGGTTAGGTTAGGGATGGTTAGGTTAGATTACCATATATTTTAAGACGGTTTCCAAGGATATATTTAATCAAAACACATAAAAAATATAGGAAAAATATAATTTTCTCCTCCAAGTTGAGACGAGCGCAATTGTAAAAAAATTCCGTATTATTTCATTGGTACTAGGTTAGATAAGGTCTCATAAGGCTAGGTTGTAGTAGGTTAGGTTTGTTATAGAAACAAACGCAAACAAAGTGGAGCTCTTCAAAATAATTATCAAAATTTGCACTTAATTATAAACGATCGAGTCCTAATGGAATTTTTACAATCACACCGAGATGTATGATTTAAAATTTTCTCTTTCGACCAATTGTTACTTTTAACGAGTAAATCTTGTCCACACTGAAAGTCCCTCTGTAGACTTCTGTGCCATTTGTTTGTTTCCCATCTTTTGGCAATACTGGTTTTGAGGTATATTGTACTATAGAATGATTGTTATAATAGACGACAGCATTATGTGAATTTCATGATGTCAATTAATAAACTTGTAAAGATAAATAACCCTAGGGTTCTTTAGGGTTATTCATCTTTACAAGACAAGTCTTGGGATTCGTCATATTTACAAGGTAGTTATAGAGGTATTTTCAAGGTACTTATTAGTTGTCTTAACATAACTTAACCTAACCTAAACTAACCTAAATAACAATGTGTTTTTCAACTTTACAAGTTTAATAACGGGTTATTTAACTTTAAAAGGCTGATTACGGGGTTATTCAACTTTATATGGGTTTTTTGGGATTATTTATCTTTACAAGATCCGTAAACACACACATCATCCTAAGTACGAAAAACATAATCATCCTGGATCCAAAAAACAAAGTTACAACATATTTCCATTAGTTTGGTAGTATATCTGATTGTTCAAACGCTGATTCATATTTAAATAAGTCATGTATTATTATAAAATAGCTTACCTGCTGTACTGTCAGGAATGTATGGATACATGGACTGTATATGTCAAGCTGTACAGCACTCTTCAAGCTCTTTTTGTGTGCATAATTTCATTGACGGAGACCTGTTCACGACAGCCAAACATTAAAAAAATCCCAAAATCCAATAAAACTTCATGTTCACATATAATAAATGAAGTTTGTGTGAGTAATATTTAAATTTATCTAATTATATATTAACCTACCTCAGTAAAAATTACAATAGGACTAACATATATAATTTATACAAAGTATTCCTTGTGGATTTTAACGACTGTTTTTCTGTTGCCATACACGTCTGACGCTTTCAATAATTTCCGTAAACAGCTTGTTGACGAAAATCTTGTCTCGGAAGCATTTTATTGAGCAACAGCATGTTCGCCGACATAATGAAGGAAATTTGCTCGTGTTATAGGGCCTTAGACGTCTTATCACACGGGCATATTTACTCTTGCTCCACCCTTTTCTGCCCACGATGGATTCAAGCACCTTGTTCCCCGCTCAGCATGCCATTAACTCAGTGACCTAAGATTACCCGTGGAGCCTCTCTTTTCAGAACTGTTTTGAGAGAAGAAGATGTGGCAGCAATATTCCTCGTATAGTAGCTTCTAATAACTCAGAAAACTAAGTATGTCTTCCATGAGCTTTGTGAGGTGAGTGGTGCAACATAATTTTTTCAAAAGCCGAGTTTGGTTAATAGCAAGAATGTTGACCTACAGTTCTTAAAGTAAAGAAAATTAATGAAAGGTAAATATATAAATAAATATATAAACTGGTACCACACGATAAATTACAATACTGCCATATGTAAAGTATGCACATGGGAAATACTCTAAATCAACATAAGCTCAACCACTATTTTTTTTAATATTAAAATTTACAGTCATATAATTATTCCTCGCATCATAAATCACAAATGGGTTGAAAAGTGTGTATGCACATTTGTGGTTCATTCTAAAGTACGAATTTGCAAGTGAATGCACAAAATGTGTTCCCTTTTACACTTGATGTACAAAGTGTAAGTTTAATCGCATACCAAATATTAACTATGAGATAATGGAAAGATAAATCTGCTGAACTAGATTCCCAGTGATAAAATTTTCTCTTTATACAAACCTGATATACAAAAACAATGAAAAAAATAAAGACAAATTATTATAGTTCAGTGTTTAGCAATGTCTGTTACAGGCTAATAAATGCATCAGCGGGGGTAAAATTATGAGGTAATTTATTTGCTATAATGGAGGTTGAAAACAAATTGCAATGAACGTAAATGTCATACTCGTCTGAGGATACAGAACAGCTGTATCCGGTGGGGGAGGGGGAATTTAATGGGATACTTAATATAAAACAAAAAATCGAATAGATTTACCATTACAACAACCATGCGAATGTTCACCTACGTTATAATAATATTATTTGACATGAAATTCGAGTCAAACTTACATAACAAGCATATTTATTTTCGTCGGAAGCAATGTACAAAAGATTTAATGCTGGGTAGTGAATGGAATCAGCAAGAATATAGTTGGAATATTTACAGTTAAAATATAATTCATTGGCACAGTGCGTGGATTCTAAGTGAGGTGTTGAATGGACTCTGCCTCCCATGATCAGTCTTTCTCTATCTCTTACAAGACAAATCCTCCTTTCTCTCATGGAAATGGGTGGATTCTATCCAAGTGAGGTGTTAAGTGGCCTATGTCACCCATTCTAACTTTCCATTTGCTATCTTTCACTATGCAATTGTTCTCTCTTCCACTGGGTTGGAGGCTAAGAAGTCTGTTCCAGTGTTCCACTGCATGTCATAAAACTCGGCGAAATTATGCTGGGTGAGGGGACTGGGTATCTCGCTTTGTATTGTCTTCCTGCAATGAGCTAAAGCACTTCTGGAGATTTTAGTAGGAAGACTCCAGCCAAATCCCTAGCAATTGGGTCTCTTAATATGCTAAGCTGTGTTGTGAGTAAGAGTAAAAGAACGGAGACAGGTAGTATGCTCATGAGGAAAAGGATGCATATTTTGCACTTAGGGACACAAAGCTGAAAGTTGAAAGGTGAAGTGCATTTTGGTATTCGGGTATCTAGAGTAGATAAAGGGTGAGGAAGAGAAGGAGTAGACCTATTAGTGAGTGAGGAAATTAGCAATTCTGTCGATGAGTGGCAGGCAGTGTCATCAAGGATTATTTTGGGGAATATGATACTAGATTTTAGCGTTTGTGAGAGTATATGGTCCTGGTAGTGAGAAAAATGATGAAGAATGAAAACAAAGTGGAATAAATTGAATGAGTGTATGGAGGTAATGAGCCAGTAGATGGTGTCACTGGGTAGTAAAGTGTACCTGGTAGAAATAAGAGTGGGAAAAAAATTATAAAAATGTGTTTAGCGAGAGAGTTCATGATTGATAATACTGTTTTTAAAAAGAAGGATCTACATAAGTATCCAAGGGTTAGAATAGTTAGAGGTAAGGTAGTTGGTAGAGTACTTATGGATTATGTGCTGAAAGACAAGAGGGTGAGTGGGCAAGCATTGGATGTGAATGCATTGCGAGGAGCTAGTGGTGGAATGTCTAATCATTATCTAAAACAAAGTGCAGTAAGAGTGGAAGAAAGGTGGAAAAAGAGGAGATGGGAAAGTGTAAATGACGCACTGAAATTGAAAGAAGTGAATATGATAGAGAAAGAAAACGACTATAAGGCAAGTGTGACAAATGTGTTGAACGCAATATATATATATATATATATATATATATATATATATATATATATATATATATATATATATATATATATATATATATATATATATATATATATATATATATATATATATATATATATACATACATACATACATACATACATACATACATACATACATACATACATACATACATACATACATACATACATACATACATACATATATATATATATATATATATATATATATATATATATATATATATATATATATATATATATATATATATATATATATATATATATATATATATATATATATATATATATATATATATATATATATATATATATATATATATATATAATTTGTTATCGAGAATCGCATGAATTTTATCATGCTAGGTCTCCTTAGAATAGAATTTTGTGATTTTAGCAAGATAATACTATGTCTCTAATTTTGCTATCCTATTTCTTAGTCTATTTGTATCATCCTCTGCAGTTCGTCTTGGAAAGTATCGTTGCAGAGGTTATATCGCAAGAAACTCAGCTTGCAACACGGCTTAAAGTGATACAAGCACAGATAGAGGAAAGCAATAATTTTCCAAAATCACAAATCCAGTTTGGAGAACTTTTCTGCAAAAAAAAATATATATATTTCCGAGATGAGCATGAAATTTTATCATGCTCGTTCTACATAGAATTGGATTTTGTGACTTTAACGAGAGATAATATAATGTCTCTGGTTTTGCTATCATATTTTTTAAGCAGTTTGTATCATCCTCCGCAATTTGTCTTAGAAAGCATCATTGCAGAGGTTATCTCGCAAGAAATTCAGCTTTCAACATGGTTTAAAGTGATACAAGCACAGTTAAAGAGAGGAGCAAAAATTTTCCAAAATCACAAATCCAGCATGGAAAATGTTTATGCAAATAACATTTATTCATGAAATGCGTGAGAATTTCATCATGCTAGTTCACCTTAGAATAGGATTTTGAGACTTAACAAGAGACAAAATTATGTCTCTGATTTTGCTATCCTATTCCTTAATCTGTCTGTAACATCCTCTGAAATTCGTCTTGAAAATCCTCTTCCAAGGAGAACTAGCATTATAAATTTCACGAGAATTTCGTGAATAAATGTTATTTGCATAAAAATCCTCCATGCTGGATTTGTGGTGTTGGCAAATTTTTAATTTCTTTTTGTCTGTGTTTTTAGCACTTTAAACTATGTTGGAAGATGAATTTCTTGAGAGATAATCTCTGCAACGATGCTTCCTAAGACGAATTGCAGAATATGAAACAGAAAAATTAAGAAATAGGATAGCGAAACCAGAGACATAATATTTTCTCTTGCTAAAGTCACAAAATTCGATTCTAAAGTGAGCTGGCATATATATATATATATATATATATATATATATATATATATATATATATATATATATATATATATATATATATATATATATATATATATATATATATATAAGAACATAAGAACATAAGAATAGAGGACACTGCAACATGCCTACTAGCACACACGAGGCAGCTCCATTTTTGAATTGTATTTTCAGCATGTCTAACCTATTCTATTCTACTCTACTTATTTATTCTATTTTTCTTTTTATGATTTTTCTAATAAGCACTAACCTATTCATACCCACCCTACCTCTGTCATATGTCTATCTAATCTACATTTGAAGGTGTCTAAGGTATTGGCATTTACTATCCTACTAGGAAGCTTGTTCCATGCATCAGCTACTCTATTACCAAACCAATTTTTACCAATTTCCCTTCTGAACCTAAATTTATCAAGCTTAAATCCATTATTACGAGTTCTGGTTTGATCATGAATTTTTAAAACTTTATTAATATCTCCCTTGTTAATCCCTTTAAACCATTTATACACTTCAATCATATCCCCCCTAACTCTTCGCCTCTCTAGAGAATGTAGATTAAGTTTTTTTAATCTGTCCTCATATGGTAGATTTCTGATATTGTGTATCATCTTGGTCATTCTTCGCTGTACTCTCTCCAAGGATTCAATTTCCATTCTATAATAGCGTGACCAGAATTGCACAGCATAATCTAAATGGGGCCTAACTAATGCAAGATAGAGCTGCAAAATAAGTTTTTCCGTCCTATTGCTAACGCTTCTTGAGATAAATCCTAAAATTCTGTTTGCTTTATTTCTGACTGCTGTGCATTGCTCTCTTTGCTTAAGACTCCTACTCACAAGAACTCCCAAATCCCTTTCACACTGAGAACTCATGATTTCATGATTATTTAGCTTATAACTAGTATTGTCTTTTATAGTACCCATTTTAACTACTTTACATTTTTCAACATTAAATTCCATTTGCCATTTGTCCGACCATTCAGATAATCCATTTAGATCTTCCTGTAAAGCATGAATGTCTTCTTTTCCATTTATAGTTCTACCTATTTTAGTGTCGTCTGCGAATTTACTTAGGTTACTACTGATATCCGAATCCAGATCATTTAGATATACGATGACTAATAGGGGACCCAGTACCGAGCCTTGTGGTACCCCGCTAGTAACCGAGCCCCACTCTGATTTCTCTCCATTTATGCAAACCCTCTGTTTTCTGTCTTTTAACCATTGTTTGTTCCATCTGAGAACAGCTCCTCCTATACCATGAGCTTCCAGCTTTTTAACTAATCTTTTGTGAGGAACTCTATCAAAAGCTTTGCTAAAATCTAGATATATTGTATCATATTCTTTGCCACAATCTACTGCCTCGTAAACTTCTGAATAAAAAGACAGTAAGTTTGTAAGGCACGAAAAACCCTTAAGAAACCCGTGTTGTGAAAGTTTTATCAGTCTGTGTAATTCTAGATGTGCCCTTATTTTATTTGCAATTATGGATTCTAGAATCTTACCCACTGTTGACGTTAAACTTACCGGCCTATAATTATTATATATATATATATATATATATATATATATATATATATATATATATATATATATATATATATATATATATATATATATATATATATATATATATATATATATATAAATATATATATATATATATATATATATATATATATATATATATATATATATATATATATATCCACTTAAGCACATTACATATGTGCAAACATGAATCATTTTTTACCCCGACCGGGACTCGAACCTAGGACTTATAATTACTAAGTCAAGGCGCTACCAACTACACACCACAGAAAGTTAAAATGGAATCCAACCTTATAGCTTATATCTGCTATACTTAGGAATGAATGCATTCTATTTGAATGACACCATGTTCATATTACAGATTCCCCAACCTCACTCGTGGCTTCATTTTCGCATTTAATTCAAATCCCAATCTCATTCGGGCTATACAATAACCACTTAAACACATTACATATGTGCAAACATGAATAATTTTTTACCCCGACCGGGACTCGAACCTAGGACTTATAATTACTAAGTCAAGGCGCTACCAACTACACACCACGGAAGGTCAAAAAGTAATCCAACCTTATACCTTATATCTGCTATACTTAGGAATGAACGCATTCTATCTGAATGCCAACATGTTCATATTACAGATTCCCCAACCTCACTCGTGGCTTCATTTTCGCATTTAATTCAATTCCTAATCTCATTCGGGCTATACAATAACCACTTAAGCACATTACATATGTTCAAACATGAATCATTTTGTGCACCGACCGGGACTCGAACCTTGGACTTATAAATACTAAGTCAAGGCGCTACTAACTACACACCACAGAAGGTTAAAAAGGAATCCAACCTTATAGCTTATATCTGCTATACTTAGGAATGAACGCATTCTATCTGAATGCCACCATGTTCATATTACAGATTCCCCAACCTCACTCGTGGATTCCTTTTTAACCTTCTGTGGTGTCTAGTTGGTAGCACCATGACTTAGCAATTATAAGTCCTAGGCTCGAGTCTCGGTCGGGGTAAAAAATTATTCATGTTTGCACATATGTAATGTGCTTAAGTGGTTATTGCATAGCCCGAATGAGATTGGGAATTGAATTAAATGCGAAAATGAAGCCACGAGTGAGGTTGGGGAATCTGTAATATGAACATGGTGGCATTCAGATAGAATGCGTTCATTCTTAAGTATAGCAGATATAAGCTATTAGGTTGGATTCCTTTTAACTTCTGTGGTGTGTAGTTGGTAGTGCCTTGACTTAGTAATTATAAGTCCTAGGTTCGAGTCCCGGTCAGGGTAAAAAATTATTCATGTTTGCACATATGTAATGTGCTTAAGTGGTAATTGTATAACCCGAATGAGATTGGGAATTGATTTAAATGAGAAAATGAAGCCACGAGTGAGGTTAGGAAATCTGTAATATGAACATTGTGGCATTCAGATAGAATGCGTTAATTCCTAAGTATAGCAGATATAAGCTATAAGTTTGGATTCCTTTTTAACCTTCTCTGGTGTGTAGTTGGTAGCGTCTTGACTTAGTAATTATAAGTCCTAGGTTCGAGTCCCGGCCGGGGTAAAAAATGATTCATATATATATATATATATATATATATATATATATATATATATATATATATATATATATATATATATATATATATATATATATATATATATATATATATATATATATATATATATATATATATATATATATATATATATATATATATATATATATATATATATATATATATATATATATATTTATATCTATATCTATATCTATATCTATCTATATATATATATATATATATATATATATATATATATATATATATATATATATATATATATATATATATATATATATATATATATATATATATATATATATATATATATATATATATATATATATATATATATATATATATATATATATACAAACACACACACACTCGAAGGGAAGCCTTCAGCCTCATAATATGTCCCAAAATGTTTGACAGAGAAGAAAGAAAATATGCAGAAATTTTATGCATAACCTCACTATTGGGATTTTTCGGGAGACGTTTATTGATAAAAGTCATTCCTCTTTTGAGGCCATTAGCTTCCACTGTGTGATTACCTAATTGTGATTACCTAATTGTTTTTACGGGAAAGAGCCCAAAGCTCGTATCTTCCCGTCTCCTCATCGGTTCCATTTTATACTTAGTGACACTTATCATACCTGTCCTTAAAACTATGGATTGAGATAGCATTAACTACCTCCTCGCTTAGCGAATTCCAATTATCAACTACTCTTACACTGAAAAAGTATTGCCTTACATCCTGCAAAGAAGTTTTCTTACGAAGCTTCAAACTATGACCTCTAGTTCTAGAGACAGCCATATCAAAATATCGATCCCTATCCACTCTATCATAACCATGAAGGAATTTAAAGACTGTCACCATATCCCCATTCACTCTTCTAGCTTCGAGTGATGGTAAGTCTAATTCCCTCAGCCTCTCATCATAACTGAGATTGCGTATTTCTGGCACCAGTTTCGTGGCATGT
>JAXCGZ010023033.1:0-10000 GCA_037179515.1 Halocaridina rubra
CATAAGTATCTCTGTCCTCTTTTCCTCCTCTCTCACGAGAGTCAGAAAAAGAAGCAAAGACTGCTTTTGTTTTGTTTTGTTTTGTGTTCCCGATTTTTGTTTTAGTGAAAACAAGTGACTGTGTGTGTGATATACCCCAAATAATTTTTCCTGCCCTTCTCTCTCTTTTATAAGAGTCGGGAAGAAAAGGAAAATAGAAAGTGTTCAGGTTTCTAATTTGTTTTTATATCTATTGTGATAGGTAGTTGAAGCCTCTTCCTACCAACAAAGTGAACTTCACCTCCTCCACTCCATCCCTGACCTGAGGGGGAAGTCTTCACAAGGATATATAACCTAAGTATATCTGTTTTCTTTTCTTCCTCTCTCACGAGAGCCAAAGAGAGAAACAGAAAGATTGCTTTATTTTGTTGTTTTCTTGTGCTTGTGTTTTTTCTTGTTTAATTGAACACACATTATTGTGTCCTGAGCAAATCTCTGTTTTCACTTCCCTCTCCCACGAGAGTTGGGAAGAAAGATAGAAGACTGTATAAGTGATTAAGTGTTGTAGTGTTGCAATTAAGTGAAGTGATCAAGCCATAAGGCCCCTATACTGCATTAATCAAATTGACAAACAGTGCAAATAACATATAAATAGTGAAATCTGTGATATCCATGACTAGTTGCTAGTCATGGCCTCAGCCGCTTCTCTTGCTTCCCCCCCAGAGGGGGGAATGGAACTCGACCCCCCTCAAGAGGGGTGGACGGTTGTGGGAAAGAAGAGGGCAAGGACAGCCTCTAACAGTAGCCATGAGAGTGCTGCTGCCCCAGTTCCCCCCCCCCCCAGCCCCGAAGTCTGATAGAGAGCCCATTTCCAAGTTCAAAGTTGAGGCTCCCTCCATGAAAGAGGCATATGACCTCATCAGAGAGTTGGAAGACCAACTCACCGAGCATGGCTGCAAAATAAAGCCTAACGTACAGGGTGACTTCATTATCCACCCAGCCTCAGCAGAAGCCGCAAAGAAGATCCGCAGCCTAGGCTCACCACACTTGATAGAGTTGAACCCTGCACTAAAAATAAGAAAATACATAGTCATTGGCTTCCCTGTTGCTTGGTCAGTTGACCTTCTGACCAAGCAAACGTACATTACGGCTGCCTCACGTTGCTCCTCCAAAATAGAGGGCCAAACCGTTCCATCAAAGCAGGTTCTGGTCCACATCTGTGGTCCACCCCCTTCACAAGTAAACCTCGGCATCTAGGGCAAGTTCTACATAAGAGAGTACACCCCAGAACCCCTAAGATGTTTCCGGTGCCAAAGATTTGGGCACCACAGGAATACTTGCCATTTCCCAGAGAGATGTGGAATCTGCAGTGGGAAACACTCCACCGACCGCTGCCTTACAAAATTCAAGGCAAAAGAAGCAACAGTTGCCAAGTGCCCGAACTGCAAAGGGAACCATCACGCATGGAACAACCGCTGCCCAGAAAGGCTGAAGAGGATTCCTCAAAGAACCTCTCCTTCTGCCCCTGTCACCAATCACACCACCCCCAACTTCACCCCAGCTCCTCCCCCCACCTCCAATCCTTGGCAAATGCCCCCTCCTGCCCCACTCACACCTAACCTCCCCAACCAAAACCCACCACACTACACCAACCCAGCTCCTAACACACAGATCACACCTCCTACAGCTCCCACCCCCACACCAACTCCATCCACCCCATCACACAACACTCACACTCCTACCATCCCCCCAAACAACACTCACACTCCCATCAACCCCACACGCAACACTCACACCAACACCTCCACCCCACGCAACACCCAAACACACAATGCAGTCACACATAACACTCAGACCACACACACACCCACTCACCACACTAGGTCCAGGGACCCTAGACAAAACTCCCACACCCCCATACCTAAACAGCCTATCCAGACACCTTCCTCTGCCTCCTCTTCCAAACAGCAAACCCTCTTCACAGTAAACGAGCTCACCAACCTTCTCATTCAAGCCGTACAGGCAGCCGTCCGACTCCTCGATACCAGAGCCACCACCCAAGATGCCTACAATCAAGTCGTCGAAGTAGCCCACTCCGTTGTTGCCAACGCCCTCGTCTCCAGAACCCACCAGTAGCCTCAACAACCCACCACTCCTACCACCTCCACCTCCTCAAATCATCAAGATGTCTAATCTCGGGATCCTACACTGGAACGCCCAGGGTCTCAGACACAAGGTACAACATCTTGAAGGCATAGCCAAGACTGACAACATTGATGTCATCATGGTTCAAGAAACCCTGTGCACAGAGCAACACCCTCCAAAAATCTCAGGATACAATGGATTCTACCAGCACTGGTCTCCAGGGGAGAACAGAGGCAGCGCCACCTTCATCAGGAAAAACCTATTAGCAAAGGAAATAACCCGACCGGTCTGCTGTGGCGAAGATGTCGACGTCCTCGCTGTTAACATCCAACTTCAAGGCAGCTGCATAGACCTGTACAACATTTACAGACCACGGAAAGGTAGCTTAGACCTGACTACCCTCTTCGGGCTAACCAGTCATCGTGACTTGGTAATAGGAGGCGACTTCAACGCGCACCACCCAAGATTCAGGTATGAGCGCCCCTGTGCTGCAGGCAGACACATCATGAGCCTGCTGAATGACCAAGAAGATGTCTCCCTGCTCAACGATCATGAGCCAACACACGACAGAGGTGGAATACTGGACCTCACCTTTGTCTCCAATTCCCTAAAGCAGGACGCCACATGGAGAGTTCATCCCCTGGTCACAAGCGACCACTATGGGATCCATCTCACACTGCCAATTCCTGAAATCTTCCAAATCCCTGCTCCTCCCCCTCGATGGAATTTCAAGAAGGCCGACTGGGGCCGATTCCAGGAGCACCTCAGCAATTGGTTTTCAGCCTACGTACCATCTGAAGACATCGACCAAGCAGAGGCCGAGCTAGTCAATGCCCTGCAAGCTGCAGCAAACTCCTCCATACCCCTCTGCAAACCACAACACACCACTCATCGGGACAGATGGTATTACTGTGACAGAGTTAAAGAACTCAACCACCGGCTCAACGTCATTCGGAAAATGCACAGGAAACGTCGCACTGAAGACTCCTACCGCACTCTCCAGGCAGTCAAACAACATGTCCATGAAGAGACTCGCAACATCAAGAGGAATAAATGGCTAGAGTGGTGTTCCAACCTAGATGCTCACACCTCTGTGGGCCAGATGTGGAGGAGCATCAACTCCTTTGCTAATGGAAAACCTCCTAAAATCACCCCCCACAGGGATCCTAGCAGGGCAGCAGAAGAACTCGCCATCAAATTCGCGGATAGAGCAAGCTCTAACCACCTCCCCATCACCACCAGAGCAACACTCCAGGACCTCACCACTGCAAGATGGGAAGAAATAGAAGAGGCCATCAACACTGAAGATGAAACAGATGCTCCATTCTCCCTGACTGAGCTACTAAGAGTAAGCAAAAGCTCTAAGAACACAGCCCCAGGTGCCGACAGAATAACATACACAATGATCCAAAAAATGGGGCCCCAAGGGGAGCTTGCTCTACTCTCTCTGATCAATTTGACATACACACGAAGAATCAGACCAGCCTCATGGAACAGAGCAGACATTCAGCCCATCCCAAAACCACAGGACCCTGACAACCCTCGCCTCATCTCCCTCCTAAGCTGCCTGAGCAAGACGGCAGAAAAGATGGTACTTAACAGAGTCCGCTGGAAATGCCCACCCTTCCCAGAAAACATGTTTGCCTACCAGCCTGGCTTAGGCACCTCAGAATGCATAGCCTCCATGCTATCATTTCTCAACAACAGCCGTGGTTACATTGTTTTTCTAGACCTAGAGAAGGCCTTTGAACTAGCCAATGTGCCGGCAATACTCTCTGCTCTCGTATCCAAGCAGATCAAAGGTAACCTTCTCTCGTGGATCAAGCAGAGTCTACAAAATCGTAGTGCACGAGTCAAAGTAGATGGGCACTACTCCACCTACAAAAACCACGAAAATGGGACCCCCCAAGGTGGAATCCTTAGCCCCTTCCTATTTAATTGTCTCATGGAAAAACTCATGCACATCGCACTACCGCATGGAGCCAAACTCTTCAACTATGCGGACGACTTTGCCCTTGTCACAATAGGACACAGAAACTCTAACAAGACACAGCGCTGCCTCACCAAGATTCACCGAGCCTCCATCTCCCTTGGAGTAAGAATCAATGCCCGCAAAACCAAGGCCCTTCCCATCCACCAGTGGAGACCAGACACTAATCTGGTCATAGGTAATGAACCTGTGGACTGGGTTACCAAACACCAATACCTGGGTGTAATCATCGACCAAGGACTAACCTTTGGACCAGAAATTCAATACTTGCGCGACAGGTGTAGCCAGCGACAAGCGATCCTTCGTCGGATGTCGGGCCTCTACGATGGTGCATCATTTAATGTCCTCAGAACCTTCTATGTACAAGCCATACGCAGCCTCATTGACTATGCTTGTCCCACACTCTGGCTACTAAAAGACCGACAGTGGGACAAAATAGAAGTAATTCAAAACAACGCCACACGTACCATGCTAGGAGCCCCCATGTGGACCAAGAGAGAAAACCTCCAGATGGAATCGGGACTCATTCCACTTAAACTCAGAGCTCAGCAAAGACTGACCCTCCTTGTGGCCAAAACCACCACTGCCCAACATAAATGCCTAGCTGGCACAAATCTCCATCTAGCCCTCAATCGCCAGCCCAACCACCATCCTAGAACCTGGGCAGCCAAGGTCTGCGCTAGCCTGCAAGCACTGCCAGTCAGAGAGAGCATCCTAGCCAAGATACAAGACACACCGCTTCCTGAATACAGATGCCCACCCCCATGGAATGACCAACCACTCGATATAAAGATCGAGCTCCCTGACAACCCCAAAAGCTTGGTAAACCCGCTTGTCCTTAAAAACATATATAAGGACAAAATACAGAGCTGGAGCAGGCCAAACTCTCAAGTCTACTACACTGACGGTTCAGTAAACCAAGATACTGGAGCCTCAGCCGCCGCCTTCATCACTGGAAACCACGTCCTATCCTGGAGACTGTCAAACTCCTGCTCATCGCTCCAGACTGAGCTTGTGGCCATAGCCAATGCCCTTGACTGCTTCATCCAGCAAGAAGCTGACCATGCCCTTATTCTCTCTGATTCTAAAGGCGCCTTACAGGCCATCAAGAAGCCACTCCTCAGAGACAATATTCGCATCATCACGACCATCCTCAGCCACTACCACAGGATAACCAGCCTTGGAAAAGCCATCACTCTTGCCTGGATTCCCAGCCACGTCGGCATCAAGGGAAATGAGGAAGCCGATCAAGCCGCCAAACAAGCCACTCTCAGAGCAGAAATCCAGATATCTCTGTCTCCTGGGATGCAACAGATTAAAAATAAAGCCACCAAGTCACTCCTTAACACCTTAATAACTAAACACAACCTGTGCACAGACATTGGCTCCCCCTCCACCTGGTGGTACAAAGCCACCACTGATCTTCGGTGTATCACCCTGCCGAAGAGCCTTCGACGAAGCACTGAGGTCAATGTGTACCGTCTGAGACTCGGGTACAAGTGCACCTGGCAAATAGTAGAGAATATCATCAAGGAATGCACCTTTTGCCAGGTAGCCTCACCACATCCACTGCTACACTACATCCTGGAATGTGATTCTTTTTCAGAGATTCGACGGAAAACTGGTGCCCCCGCAACATCTAGCGAAGACCCAAATGCCCTTCAGGTTGCTAGCTCCATCATCAGACTAGCAACAAATAACCACATGAACAGTCTATCAAATATTATCAGACAATACCCTCCACCAAGATAGCCATGCAATAACTCTTTCTCTCTCCCCCAAAACAGGAATTCATTTATGTTGTTTGATGTAAACTAATAATTCACAACTGAATATTTATGCTCTCCGTTATCTTTACAGTTTGGCACAATCTCACCTGCGGGCCAATTAGGAAAGTCCGATCATCACCAATAAGAATTCACCCCACCTCCTCACCAACAGGAAAGCCCATTCGCCAGCAAGAGCGAATACCACGTACACTCCGAAAAAAATCTCACCCCACCTGCGGGCCACAAGTGGAAGGTCCGCTCACCCTCAAGGGTGAACATCCAACAAAAAAAAAAAAAATTGTACTTCATCTTCATCATCATCATCTTATTATTGCTATTTTATTATAAATATTAGTAGTAGTAGTAGTAATATTATTAGTATTAGTATTATTATTATCTTCCTTCTTGGTTTCCTTACATGTCTCAAAACAAAAGATTGAGTAAGCGATGAAGTGCATGAAGCTTAGTCTTTTTATTTCAGTTGTGGCCACCCTTCAACCTTCAGTATTATTATTATTAGTAGTAGTAGTAGTAGTATCAAGATGATCAATTATATTTTCACCTTTATTGATGGCGTAGAAGGGAATGTAGTGATTTTTACGTGTATATGCTTACCTCCTATCAACTTAGCAGTCGTAATGAGCACACCATGAGATCGAGCCCAGCAATGGGCGTTAAGGAGGGCATCCAGCCTTAATTTCCCAGCTTCAGTCTGTCTGTGTTCATCCACAAAATGGGATTAATAATGACAAAACGTAATTAAAAAAAATAACTTATTTTGGAAGGTGATACAATTGACACCAAAACTGATTCGTGTTCTGCTAACACTGTTACTGAGAGATCATACATAAAAACATAAATCTGCTTTATCAGCATCTTTTCCTTTGCTCATACAGGATCAATGCTTCTCACCAAGCCTCTTAGAAACTCATGGTTGGCTTTGGCTCAAAGTTTTGCTGCTAAATGCCCATTAATCCGAGCTTCGGGACCGGCACTAAGTTGAACTGGCTTGCTCCCAGCGGCTGTATTATAAAAAATAATAAATAATATCCTTTCTCCTAGCCCGGATTAGTAGAGAGCGTTAGTGTCAGGAAGGTCATACGGCCGTAAAAAAATTAATCCAAATCCAACAGTTGCATACAAGAGGCTAATGGGAAACATCGACCCACCTGAACGTGCGATAAGCTATCTCTTTATCTTCTTCTCCTCCTGATAGCCCTACTGTCTTCGAAACTAACGAAATTCATCCTCTTAATTCTATATTAGGAATCCAGATAGCCTCTAACTAGTCTTGGAGGAATCACATAATCCAAATTTCTAAATCTGCATCCAAGAAATTGGGGGTTCCATTTCAGTTTCGTTAGGACTTTTCCTCTTTACATTACTTAAAATCTATAAAGGTCTTATCCGTCCCTGCTTACACTACTGCTCGCATATCTTGGGTGCTTCTTATTATACTTATCTCCTTGATAGAGTTGAATCTAAGGCAGTCAGTCTCCTTAAAGACCTTTCTTTTCTAATCTGGATGCTCTTTCTCTTTGTCGTAAGATATCATCCCTTTCTCTTTTTTTATCGCTACTATTTCCATCGCTGCTCTGATGAGTTGGCTAGTTGCATCCCTCCCCCACTGCCGAGGCCGCGTAACAATCGCCTTGCAGCCTCGTCTCACAGGTACTGTGTGGAAATTTGTAGCTCGCGCATTGGTCGGTGCAGCGAACTTCTGCTTCCCATCTACCTCCAGACTCTGGAACTCTCTTCCTCCTTCTGTCTTTCCTAATTCTTATAACCTATCTCTCTTCTAAAAGCTAATCTACCGTCATCTCAGGTCCTAATCCTGCCATATCTGAAGGTCCTCAGTACTTTGACTATTCTTTCAGCCCGTCCTTTTCCTTTGTGTGCCATTTCCTCATCTCTGCCTTGTCCTTATTTTTTTCTTTTCCTATGTCTTATTGTTTTCTTCGGGCTCGGGCCTTTAGTGATGAGGGCAGTTTTCTTGCCTGTCCCGATGTCACACTCATAAAAAATAAATGTTACTGAAGGACACTACAGCTTGTCCGAGAATGAATCTGATCTGGTAACAGTGATCATAGTGTTCTAGTGACGTTATGCGTGAGAGTGCCAGTATTAAGTTAACTGAAATTCTGCCTCAGTTATGGCCACTTTAAGTGTGACGTCTAGGAAGGGGTGAGGGAGGGGGCGGGGCTCACAGTTAACGGTCGATCTGTCTATCATTAAAGAGAACTCTCTCTCTCTCTCTCTCTCTCTCTCTCTCTCTCTCTCTCTCTCTCTCTCTCTCTCTCTCTCTCTCTCTCTCTCTCTCTCTCTCTCTTTTTGGGGGGAGAGAGTGAGGAACCTTGTGAGATCTTGTGACCTCTTGCTCATCAATAATAATAATAATAATAATAATAATAATAATAATAATTATGATGATGATAATAATAAGAAGAAGAAAAAGTAGAAGAATCTATTTATACAAGAGTCATACTCCTTCATATAAGAGGGGTGGCTAAGTCAAGCAAAAATTTGACTTTTTATAGAGGAAAATGTAGAGGAGGGGATTTCCAGTCCCCTCTTTCCGCCCTATTTAATCGACTTTTACTACGCGTAGAGGAACACGGAGGAGGCATTCTTGCCACCCTTCTGCAGGAAATAATAATTATAATGATAAAAATAATAATAATAATTATTATTATTATTATTATTATTATTGTTATTATTATTATTATTATTATTATTATTATTATTATTATTATTATTATTATTATTATTGGTTTCTGAGTTTGAGTAAAAGGGTGTTCTGCCCAAGTATTCCTTGTGTGTTGTAGACTTTGACTCGACTCCCTCCCTGAATTTCTTTTCCCCCATGTAAAGCAAGCGAGAGAAGGAGTGAGGATATAAAAGTTATCTCTAGGCTTTACTGCTTCTCTTCTTTTGTTAAAATTATGACCGCCCTCATAGCTTCTTTGGGATAGGCCATCCATTACTAAATAGGAAGGAAAGGAAAATTATTATTATTATTATTATTATTATTATTATTATCATTATCTCATAGATTTGGTGTTATATATATATATATATATATATATATATATATATATATATATATATATATATATATATATATATATATATATATATATATATATATATATATATATATATATATATATGTTCTAAGACAAAATAAAGATTACAAGTGAGATATCTTACTCTGATAAAAAAAAATATTATAGTTCGTAATTAATGCCATGAAACAATTGAGAGGAAAATTAATATGTATATGTATGTATGTATATCACACACACACACCTGGCAAACCTACAAAAGAGCAAGAAATGACTACCTAAGTAAAAGGAGAGGGGCAGAGAGAGACTATGAGAGGGACATCACCAGGAAGGCTAAAGAAAATCCCAGCTTTATCAGAGGAAAACTGAGGGTAAAAGAACAGGTTTTAAGGCTTAAGAGAGCGGATGGAATCATCACTGAGACGGATGAAGAGATCTGCAAAGAATTGAACAAGGACTTTCGGTCAGTATTTACAGTAGAAAATACTCCACCCCATCAGACTGCAGAGATAGAAGCTCAAGGGCCAGTATTAGAGAACATCAACTTTACAGCCACAGAGGTATGCAAAGCGCTGATGGAGTTATAGTTCATAAAGCTACAGGTCCTGATGATATATCCCCTCATGTACTTAAAAACTGCACAAACTCAATATCAATGGCACTAAGTATCATATTTAAAAAGTCACTGGAGTCAGGGGAGATTCCAAGATGCTGGAAACAAGCAAAGGTGATACCTATCTTCAAAAAGGGAAGGAGGGATGCGGCTCTGAACTATAGACCAGTTTCCTTGACCAGCATAGTTGGCAAAGTTATGGAGAAACTACTAAGGAAACATATCTCTCTTCACTTGGAATCCTTCAACTTTTTGTCAGTGAGGCAACATGGCTTCAGAGAATGTAGATCAACAGTAACAAACTTATTAGAATTTTATGATGAGGTAAGCCGAATCTTACAGGAAAGAGAGGGCTGGGCAGATTCCATATTTCTAGACTTCTAGAATGCGCGTGACATTTTTCCACATGGGTGATTTATTGGGAAACTGCAAGCAATGG